>WOXC01008968.1:0-71249 GCA_011680675.1 Gymnobelideus leadbeateri
TATCCCAAAGAGATCACAGAAGTGGGAGGAAGACAAATATATGTAAAAATATTTATAGCAGCTCTTTTGTGGTGGTAAGTAATTTGAAATTAAGGGGATGCCCATTAATTGGGGAATGGCTCAAAAAGTTGTGATATATGAATGTATTGGAATACTATTGTGCTATAAGAAATGAGAAGCGGGTGGAGTTCATATTTACCTGGAGAGACTTACACAAAATGATGCTGAGTGAGAAGAGCAGAACCAGGAGAAATCTGTATGCAATTACATAGCCAGGACTCTTCACAGCATTGCAGGGTTATAAGACTGCTCTAAAAGACTCATGATGGAAAGAGATGTTTACATTCAGAGAAAGAACTAGAAAGAACAGAGTTTGAATGCAGATTGAAGCAAATTACCTGCTCTCTTTCTTTCTCTTGTTTGTTTTTGTTTCCTCTTTCCTATTGTTCATTCCGTCCATTACAATCCTTCTTTATAACCTGACTAATGTCTAATGTGGAAGTATTTGCAGATCTTATACTTGATTGCATTCTGCCATGAGTGGGTGTGGGGAGTAGGGGGAGATGGAAGGGGAGAAAATTTGAAACTCAAGGGATTGTGGAACTGAATCTTGTAAACTAAAAGTAAACAAATTAATAAGGACAAAAAGAATTAAAAGAAAAACAAGGATCACCAAAAAAAAAACAACAACCCTAAAAACCTCAAGTTAATAGAATAATGGGCTAAACCTAACAAAAATAAACCTGAATGTGAAAAAAATGTTTATTAAATGGAATTTGAGATGTGAGTGCTTCACCAACTAACAATATTGTAAGGGAAGCCTTCATGAAGGAGATAGCATTTCAGTTGGATTTAAGAGGACGAATGGAAATTCAGCAGCAAAGAAGGGGAGGCATTATAGGTATGGGACTAGCAGGAATAATAACATGGAGGTAAGAAAATGTCTTCAGAAGTCAGAGATTATTCTGGCTTAGTTGGCACATAAAAACATGTACAGGGAGTAGAGTGGGATGGAGCTAAAGCTGGAAAATTTAGACAACATCAAATTGTGGAGGACCTTGAATAATGGACAATACAGTATTAACTTTATTCAATAACATAGTATTAACTTTATTCAATATAGGTATTGAACATATCAATATCAACATAAGTATTAACTTCATTCAATAGTCCATAGGAAGAAACTAAAGATTTTTGAGTAGAATCATTTTCATTCAAGTGGAAAATTTAGTTGGACAATGATATAAAGAATATATTTTAGTGGGAAGAGATTGGAAAGAAGATCTATTAGGAGGCTAGTGTAGTAGTCTACTCAGTGATTATTAGGGCAAGTACTAGGGTGGGGGGGGAGAAAGAGAGGAGGGATGAGTGTTATATGCAAGTTGTGCCTGGCATATTGTAGATGCTTAACAAATGTTTGCTGATTGGTTGGTTTATTGATTAAAATATAGATTTTAAGCAGTAAGGTGACATTACCAAAGATAGCACTAAAAACTAAAGTATGGCAGATTGTGGCAAACCATAGTGTCACTGGCAGAAGCAGGTGATTTAGAAGGCATTAGGACATGGGTCAAAAAGTGGAAGTAACAGAAATTTTTCCTAGAGATATAAGAATATAACTTTTTGATAATTCAATCTATCCAATAATGGCTGCCTCATGAGTGGGTTAATTGTCTACTCTTGTGTTCAGGTAGAGGCTGGATGACCACAAGTCAGGAATGTTGTAGAGAGGACATTAGGTGGAGAGAGGATTGATTTCTAAGGTCCCTTGTACTTCAGATTCTGTGATAATTTCAGTTCTCAAAATAATCTATCCCCGCCCCTCCCTCCCCCCATGATCGTTACTATTACTACCAGTACCTTAGCCCACCGACCACACTTGACTGTTGCTTGCTCCTTGAAGCTATCACAACTGTTCCAGTTATTTTTGGGGATGGACAATGTGTATGGGAATGAACAGAAGAAAAGGTGGTAGTCAAAGAAAGGGAGAACTGGGCTGCAGAGATGTCATCCTGGCTGAAATAAAGGAAAGATAGATGATTTGAGGTGAAGAAGAGAAATGGATTATCTGGGGAAGAAGAAAAACGGACATTTATATTGCTGCTTCTAGGATTTACACTGAATGAAAATTCATTACCCAAATCATTACACTCAGTTTTGAGTTCACTTAAGAATAAGAGAGTCAATTGTCTTCAAGATGCAAATAGATTCTTTTTCCTTTTTTACTTTGTGTTAATTACCTGTCCTGATTTACCTTCGATTTTCTCAGTGGGTTGGTACTGAACTGTTTCCTGATTTTGATAGGTCTGGGGTATGTGCATTCCTCACATCTGGTTGTGCTTGCTGGTGGGACAATAGTGAAGCAAACAGCTGCTAATCACCTTTCTGCAGCATTACCAGCACCCCACCACCCCACCCAAACTCAAAAACCCTTTCACAAAATTTCAAAGTAAAAAGACAATAAAATCCAGTTACTGGATTCCATTATTTTCCTTCTTTTTAATAAGAGCTTGGAAATGTCAGAGTCAGTGATTATGTCAGCTGGTGCCCGGACTTCAAAGTGGGCACCTGTCACCAGAAAGATAATTGACTTTATTCAACCAATTGTCTCCCTGTTGTAATCAAGCCATTTCATTCAAATAGATTTTTCAAACTGTTCTCTTGAGTGGGAGGTAGGAGGGGGAGGGGAAAGACTAGCTGTGGGGATAGCATTGGTAATGGCATTGAAATTACCTTAGAGAATGAGAGGTAGGAAGAAAAAGCTAGGAAACAGAGGTAGTGAGAGAGGAGCTGTCATTTAGTCTGAAGCTAGTCTCTAGCTCAGCAGAGGATTTGTAGGTGGAATAACCAAATAGTGATTAGGAAGAGGGGGAGAAAAAAAAATATCTACAGTTTCTTTTCTGATTCAAGTGCATGTTTATTTATTTTGCCTTCTGGCTGCAAACATTCATTCTCCAGCCTACACAATTTTTTCTGAAGCAATTGGCCTGAAGCGACAGAGACAGAGCGGATCTATTAGTATGTAAAACACTCATTCCTGAGACCCCCCCACCCTCATACTAAAGTTTAAAGGGAGCTTGGCAGAGGTGAACAGGGATATGAATGGGGGGAGATGGAGGATCTTGGTCTTTCAAAAGAGGCTAATTTCTTATTAATAAAAAGGCTTCTTACCAAATTGGCAGTCATATGTGTAAGGAAAGGTGTTTGAACTAGTTAGGAGCCTGAGGCAGCAATGGAATTCTGAGGAGAGTCAACATAGTGTAAAAAGAATGCAGCCCTGTATTATAAATGAATAAAAGTCCTACTAACCAGTGAATCCCCTGGAATGAAATGGTTTCTAACAGGCTGTTTGTGATCTCTGAATTCCTTCCTACATGCCCAGTACGGGGAAAGGATTATGTGTTTGTGTCTGTTTATGTGTATGTGTTTTTCAACTTTTTGTTTGATATAGCTTTGTGGATTGAAGGATCAAGTACCAAAACAGATCTTGCTTTTAAAAAGCTTTGATCTCAGGATTACTCAAAATAAAAATGGATTAAGAAGGACTAGTCTTGGTTCTTTCCTGTATCATCTATCCTATGTTAGGTAATACTCTCTCTCTGTCTCTCTCTCTCTCTCTGTCTCTCTCTCTGTCTCTCTGTCTCTGTCTCTCATCTCTTTCTCTCTCCCTCTTCTCTCTTTTTCTCTGTCTCTCTCTGTCTTGTCTTCCCTCTATGTCTGTGCCTCTTCTCTCTTTCTTTGTCTCTTGTCTCTCTTTCCTCTTTTTCTCTCTCTTTGTCTGTCTCTCTAACTCCTCTGTCTCTCTTCTCTCTGTCTCTTTTCTCTGTCACCTCTCTCTCTGTCACTTCTCTCTCTGTCTTTTCTCTCTCCTCTCTTTCTCTCTGTCTCTATATCTCTCTGTGTGTCTCTTTCTTCCTCTTCTATCTCTCTTTTTCTCTGTCTCTGTGTGTCTCTTCTTTCTCTCTCAGTCTCTCTTTGTGTGTCTCTCTCTCTTCTCTCTGTCTCTGTCTCTCTCCTCTCTTTCTCTCTTTTCTCTCTCTCTCACTGTCTCTCTCAGTCTCTCTGTCTCTGTCTCTCTGTCTCTGTCTCTCTCTTTCTGTCTGTCTGTTTCTCTTTCCTAATCTAAAAAAAGAAGGTACTGGACCAGTTGATCTCAAAAGTCCCTTTCAACTCTATGTCATGATTCTATGAAGAACAATTTCCAAAATCATAATTCAGAGATCTGCTTATAGATTTTACTCCCCCACTCTCCTCAAAAAAAAGTAAAACCCTATGAATTGAATATACCTGTCAATCTCTGACAGTATTAACTATACAGGTGGCTTTGCAATAATTCAAGACCTGTGAAATTCAAATTTGCTTGTGAAAAATACAAAGCTGTAACCTTTATTAACAAGAGCTAATGACTTTGGTAAAGTGAAAATCTAGGAGAAAATGAATGTCATTAGAATCTATAATAGAAAAATTGGTTTACAAATACCATCTCCAAACTCTAAGAAATATTACAGGGTCTTAAGTTGCTCTGTTTAGAAATGTGTTTATTACTCAATGTGGGACATTACATGAAGGATACTAGGACATTAAGAAGTTATTAAAATATGTTTTAATTCTGGCAACTATTTCAGCAGGATATCAGAGTGGGACAGAGAGAATACCAAGGGATACAAGAGGGCTTAGATTGGTTTTAGCTATATCCACACTGTGCTAGTTAACCATGGAGTAAGTATCCATAGGAAGATGAGGTTAGAAATGTTAGTTCCACAGAGTTGCCTACAATGATTTACACACCAGATTATTGGTCTGCTGTAAAGTGTGGAGTACAGAAGCTTGTAAATGCAATGAAAAATAAACAATGTGTAGAATCTTTTGGTCTGATTGCATGACAAATGAAGAATTTGTCTTCTTCAGAAGGCCAGGAATGACAGATATGCTACAGACAGTTTTATTGTGTGAAGTATGGGGTAGGTCACATAAAGATCAACAAGAGACAAACTGACTGTTTTAAGATCTCGCAGAAGCTCAAATACTTATCTCTTCATTCTACCGGGTTCTTGGCCTCCCTGCTTCTATTTGCTCCGGCAGAAATATAAATACTGAGCATAGAATAATAATTTCTTGTATTTAGTTATTTTGGGCTTTCATTTGATGAGAAATGGCAGATCCTAATGAATGATAAATGAATTAAAATACAAGCAAGAGGATTCTTGTTAGTAGCTCTAAGATTATTCTTTTCTACCGAAGACATCAGTATCTGCTGGGATTGTCTAAGTATATTTAATGTTTTATTTAATTTTCAACAACAGGTCATATTGTGAGTAAATAGTATAAGAGATTAGAAAATGTTCAGTATAAATGTATGTCAGGTGGTAAGTTTCTTGAGGGCAGGTACTGTATTTTGCCTCCTTTGGATACCCAGTGCTTAGCACAGTGTGTGGCACATACTGGGAGCTAAATAAATGTTTATAGATTTATTTAATGTAAATAACAGTAAGCATACACTAGAAATGTGATTGATTTTTGTGATGTGAGAACCTGGAGAAAAGGCTATGGCTTTTGTGTTGTTGTCATTGTTGTTGCTGTGGTGGTGGTAGTGGCAGGGGTTTTGACTTTCTGTGTGTCTCGAGTATTTGATATAATGCCTGGCACATAGTAAGTACTTAATAAATAATTGTTAATCTGACTTTACTTGGCACGATTTTTTTTATCCACTTGACTATATTGTGACTTAGATTTCCTGCCTGAAAGTGGAGGTATGTCAGAACCTTACTGGGGTTAGCATACGATAAGAGGTTCAAGTTGACTGGCAGTCACTACAGAGATCTGCAGAGGGCAGCCAAGTTCTGGAAGAAAAGGTTGAATGAATTCGATTAAAGTAGACCATATGGACAGCTAGGTGACATAGTGGATAGAGTGTTGGGCCTGGAGTCAGGAAGAGTTGAGTTCAAATTTGGCCTCAGACACTTACTAGCTATGTGACCCAGGGCAAATCATTTAACCCTGTTTGCCTCAGTTTCCTTATCTGTCAGATGAGCTGGAGAAGCAAATGGAGAACCATTTCAGTATCTTTGCCCAGAAAAATCCCAAATGGCATCATGAATAGTTAGACATGACTGAAAAATAACTGAACAACAGATCAATTGGAGAAGTAGTATACACCACTGGGATTAGTGCTAAGAGCTTGGAGGAGTTATCTGTTGGTAGTGCAAGAAGAGGTTAGATTAATTGCAGTTAAAACAATGAAATTGAGTGCCAAAGCAAGGAATCCAATTAGGACAGTCTAAAGTCAAAGATATCTTAATGGGATATTAATCAAACCAGGAAAGAGAGATTAATACCCATTGAAGACAACCTCATAGTGAAGCTAGATGGTGGTTTTGAGTTTGGTCATTTCTAAAACACTTTGTTAATTGATGAATAGGATTGATTCCTTGCCTCTTTTTGGTGAAGCATGGTGGTATGGTTTTTACATCCATTCCCAAGTCTTAAAGGATTCAAGGGTTAGTTGGCTGGATACTTGGCAGAATGGGTGAGAAAAAAATGGAAATATTTTATTTTGCTTTCCATTGGATATAAAATATAAAGTGGTATAGTGATTTTCCAGAATGGGTAATGGATATTATATCAGAGACCTGGATTGAATTTGGGCTCTGCCATATACCATCTATACAATTTGGGCCAGGTCACATCAGTGTTCTGTACCCTAATTAACTTATGATCTTTTCCAAATCTAAACTTTTGATGTTTTAAACGAAATCAACAATTTTATACCACCACTTTCTAGAAGACTTAGAATTATTTCCTTTTGTCCTGAGCACTTAGCATAGTGTCTTGCTTATAGGGATGCTTATGGAAGGATGGAAAGGAGGGAAGGAACAAGAGTGTGAGGAAGAAAGGAAGAAAAAGAAAAAAAGGTAGAAAGTAAATAAGGAAGGAAGGATGTAGGGAAGGAAGGAAAGACAGAATGAAAGAAAGAAAAAGAAAAAAAATTAAGGAAGAAGGAAAGGAAGAAAGAAAGACAGGAAAGAGGGCAAGGAAGTAGAGAAGGAAGGAAGGAAAGAAGATAATATTTGCTATGTGCCAGGTACAAGAAAGATAGAGGAAAGGAAGAAGGGAGGAAGGAAGCAAAAAAGACAAAGACAAGTAAAACAATTTTGGTACTGTGTTAAATTTAAAAATGTAAACTTAAACAAACTAAATGAAGCTCATTGTTCCATATATAATTCTCTTCCATTCTTTTGCTATTGAAATGTTGATATTTGTTAAAATTCATAATAATTTTATTTAAAAACTACAAGTAAATAAAGTTCTTATACAGTTTTTATACACTCTTCTTTTTCTCCTCTTTGTATATTGATATGTTTTTATTTGTTGATGCTTGTTATGAGTATAAATTAAAAAAAAAACCTAATCAGGGGTGGCTAGGTGGCACAATGAATATAGTACCAGCCCTGGAGTGAGGAGGACCTGAGTTCAAATCCAGCCTCAGACACTTAACACAAAAACTGGCCATGTGATCTTGGGCAAGTCACTTAACCCCAATTGTCCTCCAAAAAAAAAAAAGCAAAAAAACCCCAAACAACTTAATCATAAGATAACCCAGAGCTTCTTTTACTGCTTGAAGAGGTCAGACCTGGATGAGATATACCAACTGGGAAGTTGGAGGTCAGCACAAACATCTGGGAAAGGTTCAAAAAACAACTGGCAGCATTATCATGGTTTCAAGAAAGAGGAAGAAATGAATTAAAAAACAAACAAACTTCAATGACACCATAACTTCACCTAAGGTCAGATCTTCTTTGGAAATGGAGCAATATGTAAGTTTTTGATATGGAGATGCCTACTTTCATTGTTAGTCTGTAAGAGTACCTTGAAAGATCTGGTAGATACTTTAAATGGTTGAAAATATGACTGTCATCAAATAGCTTTCTTCTATTATTTGATGAACTGTCACTTGAAGAGAGTGCTGAGTAAAAGTACTGACGGAGAATTTCATCAAGACTGAAGCTCCAATGGCATTCATCTTAACATAAGCCATGCTGCATAGGCATTATTACATAGGCATGATGGGGAGAAGGAGAGAAATGATGCACATCAGGAGATAATTAAACATTAGTAAACCACTTCAGAGAAAACAGCAATAAGTCTTATATAAACCTACTCATAATGAAAGAATTACTTCCCCCTCCATAAGATGACATTTTTGTCCAACTTTTTTCATGAAATACTTTCTTACCTCTGTCTTTCTCTCTCACACACACAGCAAAAGAGAGAGAGGGGTGGAGAAGAGAGAGAGAGAGAGAGAGAGAGAGAGAGAGAGAGAGAGAGAGAGAGTATACTTTTTTCTTTTTCTTATTTACAGCCTTATTTACTTTCTTTTTTTTAAACACATGCTTTATTAACTTCTGTTTTACATCATTCATTTCCGCCAGATTTTGAGTTACAATCATTTCCCCCCGTTATTCCCCTACCCAACCTCCCAGAATAGCAGTCCCACAAGATATCGCTTCCTCCAATCTGCTCTCTCCCATACCTTCTCCCATACCCCCTTTGACATTTCCATTAGAGGAAGGTGAATCTTTGTGTCCCAATGCCTGCACATATTACCTCCCAATTATGAGCAAAAGAGTATTAATAATAGTATTTATCTACATTTGACACATTTAATGTTAAGACCTCGAATTTCAGATCCATTTCCTTCCTCCCTTGTCACCCATTCCCTCTGGGGAGATAAGTAATTCAGTATATGTTGTACATGTTTAGCTATGCAAAACATTATCATAGTTGATATATTGTACAAGGCTGCTTATAATTCCCTCCCACTCATCCCACCCCCCACCTGGTCCATTCCCTACATGATGCTGTCCCTCTTCTATAGTGGCTATTTCCAACCTCCCCTCCCCCAAGGATGCCCTCCCATCCATCATCCCTCCTCTCATCCCCCTTCCCCCTATTCTGCTGAAGGTTGAGGTATCCCATTTAGTATGTATGTCATTCTCTCCCTGAACCAAATTCAATGAGAATGTGGTTTTGCCTTTTTTTTTCTTCCTATTCTCCCTCTCCCTTGTACCCACTTCCCCTTGCTTCTTCTACATGAGATAGTTTACCCTACCCTGTCTCTCCCCATCTCCTCTTGCCACTTTCCTCTCTCACCTCATAATTTCATCCCTTGAGTATTCTCCCTTCCCAACAGATTCAACCTATGCCCTCTATCCATATATAACTGTAACCATATGCACACACATTCACATATGTATTTATATGACCACACCCCCTTCTTCCATTATTTTCATAGTGAGAAAGATATCATCAGTCACAGTTATTGCTTTTCCATATAGGAATGTAAATAGTTCAACTTTGATAAGTTCCTTTTGATTTCTTTTCCCTGATTACCTTCTCAGGCATCTCTTCCTTCTTGTGTCTGGATGTCAAATTTTCTATTCAATTCTGGTTTTTTCCTCAAGAATGCTTGAAAGTCCTCTATTCCACTGAATGACCATATTTTCCCCTGAAACAAAATACTCAGTTTTGCTGGGTAGGTGACCCTTGGGTTCATTCTCAGTTCTTTTGCCCTCTGGGATATCATATTCCATGCCCTTCAATCCCTCAGTGTAGAAGCTGCCAGGTCCTGGGCTATTCTGATTGTTTTTCCACAATATTGAAATTGTTTCTTCCTGGCTGCTTGTAGTATTTTCTCCTTGATCTGGGGATTCTGGAACCTGGCTATAATATTCCTGGGAGTTTTCTTTTTGGGATCTTTTTCAGGAGGTGATCTGTGGATTCTTTCAACCTCTATTTTGCCCTCTGGATCTAAAACATCAGGGCAATTTTCCTTGAGAATTTCTTGAAGGGTGATTTCTAGGTTCTTTCTTTGATCATGGCTTTCAGGTAGTCCAATAATTTTTAAATTGTCTCTCCTGGATCTATTTTCCAGGTCAGTGGTTTTTCCCATGAGATATTTCACATTGCCTTCTAATCTTTCGTTTGTTTGGATCTGCTTAACAGCATCTTGATTTCTCATAAAGTCATTAGCTTCCATTTGCTCCAGTCTAACACTGAAGGAATGAATCTCCTCAGTGAACTTTTGAGATACTTTTTCCATCTGGTAAATTCGACTTTTTAAGGCATTCTTCTCCTCATTGCCCTTTTGGGCCTCCTTTGCCATTTGAGTTAGTCTATTTTTTAAGGTGCTGTTTTCCTCAGTCAGGCTGTTGACCCTCATTTCATACTTTTCCTGCATCCTTCTCATTTCTCTTTCCAATTTTTCCTCCACTTCTCTTATTTGATTTTTAAAGTCCTTCTTAAGGACTTCTATGGCCTGCAACCCGCTCATGTTTTCCCCTGGGGCTTTTGGAGCAGGACTTCTGACCTCACAGTCCTTTTCCTGCTCTATGCCCCCAAAATAGGAGTCTAGGGTTGCATTTTTCTGTTTCCTTTGCCTTGGTATGTTGCTGCTTAATTACTTGACTTTTGGGCTTGTTGCCACACTATGGCTTTAAGGCCAGATAGAGGAATTTTCGTCCCAAACGTGTGGGCAGCAACTTCTGTTTCTGGCAAGCTGTAAACCCACCCACGACTTCCACCCTAGATCACAATCCAGATCCAGGGAGGTTAAAGCAAGAGCGATTACCCTCCAAGACTGATTGCTGGATCTCCCTACAAATTCGCAGGCCAGGAGCTGGAGCTCCCTCTGAAAAGTACAAAACGGTGTGTCTCCTCAGTGGCTTCTAGCCCCCAGGCTAGACACATTCCCCAAATACAGGTCCCAAAGTCCATAGGACACTAACCTATTACTTTGTCCTAGGCATGTCTATGTTGATAATTCTGGAGTCGCCACAGCTGCTGGTGTTCTGGGGTTCCTCCAGCTGGCTGCTGGCCCTGCCTCCCTTGGGCTAAAACCTCGGCTCACGCAGACCTGGGCTGCGCTCATCTTTGCTCCCTGCACTCTGCAGTGCGTGCTGCCAGCTCCCAGAGTACTGTGCTGGTCCTTCCTGCAGGGCTGCTGGGCTGTCCTCAGAGGGAGGTTAGCTTTTCTGTGTCGTTCTGTGGGTGCTGGGGCTCCAGAAGTTGTTCAGAGTCCCCTTTTACATAGTTTGGGGGGAATCTGGGGGCAGAGTGGCTTGGATGAGCTGTTTCTACTCCGCCATCTTCGAGAGTATAATTTCAATTAGAAATTGGGAAGATGATAGAATTTTTAGAATTGAAAGAGACCATAGAAATCTTGGGTAGCTAGGTGGCATGGTGGAAAGAGCACTGGCCCCAGAGTCAAGAAGACCTTAATTTAAATTTGACCTCATGTGCTTACTTGCTGTGTGACATGGGCAAGTCACTTAACCCTGTTTGTTTCAGTTTCCTCAGTTCTCCTCAAATGAGCTGGAGAAGAAAATGACAAAACCACTCCAGTATCTTTGCCAAAGAAACCTCAAATGGAATCACAAAGAGTCTGACACAATTGAAAAATTAAATAGAAATCCCTTCAATTTATAGATTGAGTAAATTGAGACCAAAAGTGGTAAAGGGTCTTGTTCAAGGTCACACAACTAGTTAGTGACAGTGAAAATTACATGGTAGGTTAAAATTAAATTGTCTAAATGAGAAAATGTGGCATAATGGGAAGGATATGGATTCAGGAACCTTGGGTTTTCTGCTTACTACTTATCTGGCCTTGGGAAAATCTGTTTCATTTGTTTGGGTTTTATTTTCATTGTCTACAAAAGGAGGGGGTTGGACTAAATGGTCTCTAAGTTCCTTTCTAGCTCTGATTCCATTCTAATCATTTTAGAAACCCTGAACTGGTATCTATTAGCATGCTACAGGGTAACAGAGCATTTTTGATCTTCCATTTCATTTCTTATATCATTAGGATTTTCCATTGACATCTCTGGCTCATTTCTACTCTAAAAATGTGAATATTTTAGAGGGTGGATTTCCACTCCCTATATTCCTCTACAATTATATCCTCCCCAATTTCCACAAAGAAATATTCACATTTATAGAGTGCTTGGCAGACGAGTATGTTTGTTAGTCTGCAGTAACCTATTTTCTTAGTTGTAAAGAGATAGATTGGTGGGGTGGAGTCAAGATGACAGAGTAGAAACAGCATTTCCACAGAGCTCCAGCCAATGCCACTTCAAAAATATATAAAGGGGGGACTCTGAACAACCTCTGGAGCCCCTGAAAACACAAAATGACACAGAGAAGCTAACCTCCCGCTGAGGACAGTCCTGCAGCTGGACAGGGAACAACAAGCACAGAGCTCTGGGAGGCAAGCCCAGGACCATGCGAGTTGGGGTTTTAGCACGAGGGTGGCCAGACCAGCAGCCAGCTGGAGGGACCCAAGGACACCAGCAGCTGTGGTGTTTCTAGAATTATAAACACATAGATGCCTAGGACAAAGTGAGAGGTCAGTTCCCTATGGAATTTGGGATGGGTTGGGAGAATGCATCAGCTTCTTCCCCATGGGGCGAGAAGCCACTGAGGAGCCGGTGCAGCTTGCGCCACATTGCCGCATTGCAGCTTCAGCTCTTGGCCTGTGAACTGTAGGGGGATCCAGCGATCAGTCTAGGGGATAATCACTCTTGCTTTACCCTTCTTGGATCTGGATTGTGGTCTGGGGTGGAGGTCTTGGGGTATGACCAGCTTGCCAGAGTGTGTGGAGGCTTCACAAAGGCCCCCTAGCTAATACCTCTGGAAGTTGAGAAAACCCCAAAGTTTGGGACAGAAATTCCCCTGACTGGTGGCAAAGTCCTACTGTGGCAACAAGCCCAAAAGTCAAATAATTGAGTGGCAACATGCCTAGGCAAAGGAAACAAAATAAACAGAAAAATGCAACATTAGACTCCTATTTTGGGGGCAAAGAAGATCAAAGCATGGAACAGGAAGAGGACTGTGAGGTCAGAAATCCTGTACCAAAAGCTCCAAATGAAAATACCAGCTGGTTACAGCCCATAGAGGACTTTAAGAAGCAGATGAGAGAAGTGGGGGGAAAATTTGGAAGAGAAATGAGAAAGATGCAAGAAAAGTATGAAATGAGAGTCAATAGCCTGACAGGAAAATAACACCTTAAAAAATAGACTAACTCAAATGGGTAAAGAGGCTCAAAAAGGCAATGAAGAGAAGAATGCCTTAAAAAGCCGACTTTGTCAGATGGAAATAGAATCTCAAAAGCTCACTGAGGAGAATCATTCCTTCAGAATTAGACTGGAGAAAATGGAAGCTAGTGACATTACGAGAAATCAAGATGCTATTAAGCAGATCCAAACAAATAAAAGAATAGAAGGCAACATGAAATATCTCATGAGAAAAACCATTGATCTAGAAAATAGATCCAGGAGAGACAATCTAAAAATTATTGGACTACCTGAAAACCATGATCAAAGAAAGAATCTAGAAACCATCCTTCAAGAAATTCTCAAGGAAAATTGTCCTGATGTTTTAGAACCAGAGGGCAAAATAGAGGTTGAAAGAATCCACAGATCACCTCCTGAAAAAGATCCCAAAAAGAAAACTCCTAGGAATATTATAGCCAGGTTCTAGAATTCCCAGATCAAGGAGAGAATACTACAAGCAGCCAGGAAGAAACAATTTCAATATTGTGGAAACACAATCAGGATAACACAGGATCTGGCAGCTTCTACACTGAGGGATTGAAGGGCATGGAATATGATATTCTGTAGGTCAAAGGACCTGAGATTAAAACTAAGAATCACCTACCCAGCAAAACTGAGTATCATGTTTCAGGGGAAAATTTGGACATTCAGTGGAATAAAGGACTTTCAAGCATTCTTGAGGAAAAAACCAGAGTTGAATAGAAAATTTGACATTCAGACCCAAGAAGCAAGAAATGCTTGAGAAGGTAATCAGGGAAAAGAAATCAAAAGCAACTTATCAAAGTTGAACTATTTACATTCCTACAGGGAAAAACAATAACTATAACTGATGAAACTTTTCTCAGTATGAAAATAGTTGAAGAAGGGTATATGGGCATTTGAATACATATGTGAATGTGTGTATATATGTTTTCATGTATACATAGATAGAGGGCACAGGTCGAATTTAATAGGAAGGCATGATACTTAAAAGGTGAGATTAAGAGGTGAGAGAGTAATGTGGTGAGGGGGAATGGGGAGAGATAATGGGGTGAACTGTCTCATGTAGAGGAGGCAGGGGAAGGTGGTTGCAGGGGAGGGGAGGAACAGGAAGGCAAAAAGGCAAAACTTTATTCTCATTGAATTTGGACCAAGGAGAGAATGACATGCATACTAAATAGGGTGTCCCTCCCTACAGGAGCATGGTGGAGAGGGTGATGGGGGAAGGTGGTGGAGGGGAGGGCAGGCTGGGAGGGAGGGAAGTTGGAAGCACCCGCTTTTGAAAAGGGAGAGGATCAAGGTGGGGAGTGGACCAAGTGGAAGGTGGGATGGGAGGGAGGGAAATATAGTCAGTCTTTTACAATATATCTACTATAGTAATGGTTTGCATAGCTACACATATACAGCACATACTGAGTTGTTTATATTCCTTTTAAAATTCAATATTAAAATATATAAATACTATGATTAATACTATATTGCATATAATTGGGAGATAAGATGTGCAGGCAATGGGGCATGGGGATTCACCTGGTCCTACTGGAAAAGTTAAAGAGGGTATCTGAGAAGATATGGGAGAGAGCAGATTGGTTGAGGGGATATCCTGTATGACTGTTATTCTGGGGTGGTGGGTAGGGGCAAAATGGGGAAAAAATTGTAACTCAAAATCTGACAGAAATGAATGATGTAAACCAGAAGTTAATAAAGCATTTGGGAAAAAAATGGATGTTAAAGGGGCAGCTATGTGGTACAGTGAGTAGAGCACCAGCCCTGGAGTCAGGAGGACCCGAGTTCAAATCCGGCTTCAGACACTTAACACTTACTAGCTCTGTGACCTTGGGCAAGTCACTTAACCCCAAATGCCCTCCAAAAAATGGATGTTAAAGTATTTTGTTTCCATGTAATTAAGAAGAGAATAAATTTTTAAAATAAGGAATCGCTTCCCTCCCCCACCCCCAAAGGAATACCTCTTTGCCCCATTCTCCCATTGGTGAATTCCCAAGTTGTGTATGAAGCCTCCATTTTGTGGAAGACTCCAGGCTAGGTTCTCCTCCCAGTACATCCATACTATTTGGCCTGTCCATCTGCCACAAACTAAACAAGATCATGAACCCATCTTTATATGTTTTCTCTCCCAATTTTGTGATTTCCTTCAAAAGAGGGACTGTCTTAATTGTCCATTTGTATTACTCAGAGCTTTGTACAGTGCTTAGGTACACAGGAAGCACTTAATAAATGCTTTTCCATTCCAAAAAAAAAAAGAGATAGATTGGCCACTTTTGCCATAAACTGAGGTTAAGGGAATTGCCCAAGGTCAAATAGTTACTCCACAGGATCACAGACATTGTTCACTCATGCCCAACTCTTCATGACCCCATTTGAGGTTTTCTTGGGAAAATACTGGAGTGGTTTGTCATTTCCTTCTCCTGCTCATTTTACAGATGAGGAAACTGAGGCAAACCGGTGTAAGTGACTCGTCTAGGATTGCACAACTAGTAAGTGAGGTCAGATTTGTAGCCAGGAGGGTGATATATCTCCCGACCCAGTGCTCTCTCCACTGCACCATAGCTACTCTAAGTGTCACAGACATCTAAAGTAAAAAGGTGTTGGAAGTCATCTAACCCAATCTTTTACCTCATGTTGCAATACCTTCTATAACATTCAACCTCTGTTGAACTACTTTCAGGGAACTGATTATTTCATGATCCATTCTATTCCACTCCCAAACATTCTTCTATGACTGTTTTTAATAATAGATGTCTTCATTCTCTCCTCCCTTCTGCCTACTTATTAAATACCTATGATGTAAAGGAGACATTATGTTATAGTGGATCGAGAGCTGGACTCGAATTCAAGAAGACCTGAGTTCCAGTCCTGCCCCCTGGCAAAAATTGACTGTAGTATACAGGGACAAGTTACTCTCTAAGCCCCAGGCATCTTTGTAAGACTAAAGATTACAGAGAAGGTGCCTATATGTATTGGTAGAGGAATTTCTTTATCAAGAGTTTCCTGTGCCAATAAAATCAGATTTAACTTAAAACGAGTCTATTCTGAGCACTGCTCTAGCCACTAAGAGAGATAAAAAGTTAAGTGAGACAACTGTCCCCGATCTCAAAGAGCTTATAGTTTAATAGGGGATATAAGAAATGTACCCAAATCATAATACAAAATAGCATAAAGGAGAGCAGAATATATAATATATAATAATATGTAATATACAATAAATGATATATAATAAATGAGAGCAGAACAAATAAGGTGGATAGGAGTGCTTATACATTTGGTCAACAATATATCATTTTCTAAACTTCTATGAATGATAACTGAAGGTCCACCAATTACAGAGCCTTATAAAGGGGAAGGCATCCAGATAGGGCCCTAAGAGGAGAAAGTTGGATATCAGGTGCCACATTAGGAGCCCTTAGTTAATAGACTGCAGCTCCTATTAAGTGAAAATAAACCCCCAAGACCTCAGCACTTAAAAAACCCCCAACACATTTTATTCTTCTAGAGAGCATCACATTTGAAATTATGGGTAGGCAGTAGATTTGCTGGATTTGTCAAAGAAATAGCTTTCCCCCATACAATGATGCCTGCTCCATTATAACTTCCTGTATATAAATTGCTCCCTTTGGGGAGAAAATTGAATTAATCAAAATGAAGTAGTATTTATTTCAGCATCTCCAGCTAGTGCCTTTTATCTTGACTCAGGAAATAAATTAAGGGTCAGTAAAGAACCAGTGTTCTACCCAGCCAAGACAATGAAATAAACACTTCACTTGTCAACTACCAGTTATTGCAAAATACAGTATTGGGAAAAAGGCCTAAAGATTAGAAGCAGCAGCCTCACCATTGATCATGAGCTGGGCTTAAAAGGTGCCATTTGGATGAAAGAGCAAATGATTTCGTTCATTTTGTCACTGTTATTTATGCATTTTGTTTTGAAACAACAGATATTTCCCTCCCACAATTCTTTAAGGCTGTAAGTTTAAAAGCAGCATCTGATAAGTATTTGCAGAGAGAATTTCTTCTCAAAGGAGTTTCATACACTGATAAAATAAAAGGTTGGGTCCAAAAATGATTCACACATGAAGTAACCAGTGTAGAAATTAAATTTTTCTAAGGCATGAAAAAATTCTGCCACCAAATTCTCAATGCTAAAGATGAGCCCCCAGCCTACAGTAAAGGTTTTATTAGCTACACTGGGGAAAATGGTAAGTAAGGTCCCCAAGACCAATCACTTTATAGAACCATAAATGCCTAGAGTTGGAAAGGGAACTCAGAGATAATCTAATCCTATTTTTCCCTTACATAGAAATCTCCCCATGGAAGGAGGAGGGAGTTAGGAGGGTGGTATGGTTTCACCACCCCAATTAATCACATCTTCTTAGGATTCCTCACGGCTTAGAGCAAATTGGATTATGATAACCAAAGATAGAATGAAGTCAGTTATCCAACTCTTACTTGGCTTCTATTTTCTCTGTCAAGAAGAATGATATTTATAGCAGAAAAGACAGACCAAAAATGGTTACCACGGCATTGAAATCCAATGTAGGTAAATCTTAAGATATATGGGTAGATAGTGAGAGAACACCTCTCTTCTTTTGATAAATTCAAATCACCAGGCACAGATTAACTATGCCCAGAGCACTGAAAGAATGGACAGGTGTGTTGGTTTTTGAAAGATCACTGAAAAAGAGAAAGATACTGTAGGAATGGAGAAAAATAAATGGGGTTCTGACTTTCAAAACAGGGAAGAGAATAGCATCTGCAAAATATAGGGCAATGAGCTTGACCTTGATTTCTAGCATTATTATAGTCAGGGATGGGGAACCAGTGGCCTTAAGGTCACATGTGGCTGTCTAAGTCCAAATTTGTTCAGAGAAATTTGGATTCAGTCACAGGACTACATTTGAGGACTTAGGTGGCCACATGTGGCCTCAAGGCCATAAGTTCCCCATCCTTGTTCTAGATCAAAGGGATGGTTAATGAGTACTTTAAAAATAACAGAGATAATAAAGGGTGAACACTGTTTCATCAAGAATGGCTGGCTCTTGGGGGCATCTAGGAGGCACAGTGAATAGAGCTCAGAAGTCAGGAAGACCTGAGTTCAAATCCGGTCTCAGACACTTGCCACTTAACTAGCTGTGCGACCTTGGGCAAGTCACTTAAACCCAATTGCCTTGCTTTCACCTCTCTTGCCCAAAAAAGAAGAACTGGCTCAATCTCTTTTTTCTGGCATGGTTATTAAACAAGTAGGGCAGAGGAATGAAAACTTTTATGCTATTCTTGTGGAGAAGATGGAAAAACATGGGCAAAATTGTAGTATTGTTCATATTCAAAAACATTTATTAAATACCTGCTATGTGCCAGGTACTTGGACTGCCACTGGGAGATAAAAATTAAAGAGATAGGAAGGGGTGCTCAATAATGGCAAAATGCTGCAGAGAGGTCAAAAAGAGTGAGCACCAAGAAAAAGTTGTTAAATGTGGGATAAGTGATGAGATTATATGCCTAGCTATGAGTGTTGGAGATATGGGAAGAGAAGATGTTTAGGCAATAAGAGTTTTAGTTTTTCAGTCCTGTCCAACCTTTCATGACACCACATGGGGTTTTCTTGGCAAAGATGCTGGAGTGGTTTGTCATTTCCTTCTCCAACTCATTTTACAGATGAGAAAACGGGGGCAAACAGGTTTGAATGACTTATCCAGCATCACACAGCTAGTAAGTGTCTGAGGCCAGATTTAAACTTAAGAAGATGAGTCTTTCTGACTCCATGTAATAACAGTGAACAACTTGACTTTCTTGGAGTTTGGTTATGAAAGGGAAGAGTGATTTAGGATTATTGCTTGAGGGGGTAGTAAGGTAAAGTGAAGGTATTTTTCAGGATAGGGAGATAGGATTTTTGTATGAAGGAGAGAAGGAGTCAATACATAAGGAAAAATTAGGAAGAAAAAAACTGATAATTATGGGGTAGGAACTACTGGCAAACATAGAAAGGGTTACAATTAGGAACAGAAGTAAAGGATTTGGCCTTGATCAGGAGAAAGGGTGCTTCTTCATGAAAGGTTAGAGAGAACAGTCAATGATGTCAATGGTTTGGAGATGTAGAATGGGGGAGAATAAATGGCTCTCAGGAATGATTTCCATTTCTTTAATACAATTTGAAGCAAGATTCTCTGAAGAAAAGGCATGGAAAGATGTGCATGAAACGAAGAGTGAAATGACCAGAACCAAGAGAAGGTTATATATAGTAAGAACAATATTGTTTTAACAATGACTTTGAATGACTAAGTCATTTTGACTATTATAAATACATGAATCAAAAATAAAGGACATATGAAGAAAGACACTATCTGCATCCAGAAAAAGAACTGATAAATAGAAGTATGTATAGAATAATTTACATGTATGTGTGTATATGTATATATACACATATATATGTGTACACACACGTAACTATTTGTGACTAATGCTAGCCATCTCTAGGGTAGGAAGGGAAGGGAAGAAAAAAATAAATTTCCATGATAACTTTGTTGTATATTTGGAGGGAATAGCAGGCTGTACATGGTAGGTTTTTAGTTTCATTTTTTATTGTACTGTGTTGTAAAGATGCTTGTTTTGTTCTGTGAATTGAAAATGAAATAAATTTACAAAAAGAAATGATAGAAGATATTCTAGGGGCAGGGGAGAGGCATAAGGAAAGAAGAAATGGTTTGGAATATCTACTGCTGGAGATATGATAGAAAGTCAATCATGGAAGAATAAAGTTATTGCCTTTGTCAGTTGGTCAGCAGCCAATCAAAAAGCATTTATTAAGAGCTTATTATATGTCAGACAGTGTGCTAAACCCTGGACATACAGAGAGAGGCAAAAACCCCATTTTTTCCATAAAAATTCTCACATTCTCAGAGGAAACTACATGTAAAATAATGATGCATATTCAAGATATTTATACAAGGCAGATGGAAGGTAATCTCAGAGGGAAGAAGGAGGAGAGGGTATTCTGGGAAAGGATTCTTTCAGAAGGTGGGATTTGAGCTGAGCCTTGAAGGAAGCCATGAAAGTTAAGAATGGAGGAAATGAGTGGGCACAGCATCACAGGCATGGGGAACAGCCATTGAAAGGGTATGGAAATGGACAGCTAGGTGGTGTAGAGGATAGAGCACCAGTTCTGGAATCAGAAGGACCTGAACTCAAATCTGAACTCAGACACTTACTAGCTATATGACTCTGGGCAGGTCACTTACCTCCATTACTTGCCAAAAAAAGAAAGAAAAATTCTGGAACTAGGAGATACAGAATCATATATTATTGCTTACCTTCTCAATAGATGGGGCAGTGATTAAAGGGAGAAAGAGAATTTGGAACTCAAATTTAAAAAAAATGAATGTTTAAAAAATAAATGTAATCAAGATATTTGTGCATTTTTTTTTAAAAAATAAGAAAATAAAAGAGTCATGTGTGAGGAACATGAAGAAAGGCACATGGCTGGGTCCTAGAGCATGTGGAGGAATCTCAGGTATAAGAACAATGTGGAGCCAGATTGTGAAAGGCTTTTAATGCTAGATAGAGAATTTTATATTTGCTCCTGAAGAGAATAATCCATAACCACTAGAATTTGTCGAGTAGAGAGGTGACATAGACAGATCTGCAATTTAGGAAAATTGTTTTGACAGCTGAGTCGAGAATGGATTGGAATGGAGAAAGAATTGAGGCAGGGAGAGCAATTAGAAGTTTCAACGTCTAGGTAAAAAGTGATGAAGGCCTATACTAAAGTGTTGATGAGGAAACTAAGATTTAGGTAAGCTGAGTGACTTGTCCAAGGTCACACAGTTAGTAAATGAGGGGTAAGATTTGAACCTGTTTCTTCTGACACTTCAACCAGTGCCCTTTCCACTTTTTTTCTTCTTCATGTTTTGTCTTTGTATTTCTAGGTTGGTGTGATGTAGGTTAAAGCTGTCAAACCTGCAGATCGTGTGGCAGGCTACTGTAAGACAATGTGACCTGAGTCAGATTAAAATGTAACTGAAAAATGTTTTTTAAAAGTAAAAATACAGCATATCATAGATAATGTTAATTTATGATTTTCTAAGCAAATATGCTGTCTGCAGGGATTTGTTTTGAGTTTGGCAACACTGATCCAAATCCTTAATAAATGCTTGTTGTATTGAATTAAGATGCCAGTCAGATATCCACTTGGATATGTCTACGGAGCAGTGGGACACGTGGGTCTAGAGTTCAAGAGAGACGAGTGGGAGATGTAAACTGAAGCTTAAAGGAGGCAGGGGCTATTCAGTTCCTAGGGATTACTTTGTTGCATTTTCAGGAGAGCTAATCCTTGTTATAAAGCAGTTAGATTGCTCAGTGGTTAGAGTGCTCAAATCTAGCCTCAGATACTTACTAACTGTGTGACCCTGGGCAAATAACTTAACCTCTGTTTGCCTTAATCCACTGGAGAAGGGAATAGCAAACCACTCCAGTCTCTTTGCCAAGAAGACATGGACATTATGGTCCATGGGATCACAAAGAGATACAGCTAAACAACAATCCATGTTAGAGGGAAATAGGGAGAACTGTGGTTCTATCATGTGATGATAGTGAATGAAATTGCCAATGGAGAGTTTGTAGAAAAAATAGGCTTCAAGACAGAGTGGTTCAATATTGAACAAAGAGATATATTTATAATATGTTATCGTTAAATATATGTATACATATAATAGAAATAGAATATTCATAAACCTATAGAAAAAAAGAGAAACCCAGGAAAAATGGATCATTAAAAATAGGTTGAAAAAGTATAAAATATTCTGGAAAGGTCAAGGAGGATGGGATTAAGAAGAGGTCATTGGATTGGGAATTAAAAAGTCTTTGGTGACTGCAGAGGGAAGTTGCAATCAAACCCTTTGTATGTGGTTAAAGAATGAATAGGTGGTAATGAAGGGAAGGTGGTGAATATAGGTTACTTTTAAAAGAATTACAGCAGTAAAAGGGAGTAGTGAGATGAAACATCAGTTTAAATAGTATGCAGAGTTCGAAGATTTTCCTTTTCAAGGATAGAGGAGACAAGAGTAAGTTTGATGTTTTCTGGAGAAGGATCCAGTTTCACATATTCCCTATGCCATCTCAGAAAACAAGTGAGGTTGACTTTTTGGCAGCAATATGATTAGAACTAGGGGCATCTAACTGAGGAAATGGATAAAGCACTGTTCGGGAATTAGTAAGACCTAAATTAAAATCCTGCCTTTGACTCCTGTGACCTATGTGACCCTGGGTAAGTCACTTAAGCTCTATAGGCCTCATTTTCTACATCTGTAAAATGAGGGAGTTTGTAATTTATGGCCTTTCAGAACTAAATTTATAGTCCTATGAACTGAGGGACAGTTTTTTATTTGTTTATTTTTTGCTTTTTGAAGCTATTTTGCAAACATTATTAGAAGAAACATTGAGAAAGTTATTGTAAAACAGTACCTACAGCTCATGGAAAAATGTGCTTTATAAATAGAGGCTGTTGAAGTAGTACTTTTTAAGTTGCCTATATACATACTTATTGTGACCAGAAATGAAAAATGTCAGATGTACTTTCTCTCCCCTCTTCGTCTCCAATAAGGTTTACATGAATTGAACTTTTTAGGACACATTCATCCACAGTTCTTAGTAAGAATTCAAGTTCTTTGGTAATTAAATTCTCATTTCCTCACTAATTAGTATGTATCTATATAATTTCCCTCCCTTCCAACTGAAAAAATCACTCCCTATTGAGAGTGCTCAAACCCCTGATGCCAGCACTGTGAAATAAATATGGAGCAAAGTAACAATTGGCACAAAAATTTTTGATGAGTGGAAGTTTTTATTTTCTCTTGACTTCCACATCTTGGTCAATGTTAAGGTTGGTGTAGTTATCAGCTGCATTTGAAAAGGTAAATATGGGAATGTAGCAGGTTGATCTGATTGTCTGACATATCATTTCATATATATGTATACATGTGTACATATTTTATATACATATACATTTATACATACACACACGTGTGTGTATAATGAATGCCTTGAGAACATTTTTAAGAGCATTAAAGAAACATGTAGGTGGGGCGGAGCCAAGATGGCGGAGTAGAAACAGCTCGTCCAAGCCTCTCTGCCCCCAGATTCCCCACAAACTATGTAAAAAAGGACTCTGAAAAACTTCTGGAGCCCCAGCACCCACAGAACGACACAGAGAAGCTAACCTCCCGCTGAGGACAGCCCAGCAGCCCTGCAGGAAGGACCAGCGCAGTGGTCTGGGACCTAGCAGCTCGCAGAGCGCAGAGCGCAGGAGCCGAGCCCAGGTCCGCATGAGCCGAGGTTTTAGCCCCAGGGCGACAGGGCCAGCAGCCGGCTGGAGGAACCCCAGAACACCAGGAACCCTGGCGACTCCAGAATTATCAACATAGGCATGCCTAGGACAAAGTAAGAGGTTAGTGTCCTATGGACTTTGGGACCTGTATTTGGGGAATGCGTCAGCTCCCTCCCCTGGGGCTAGAAGCCGCTGAGGAGACACGCCATTTTGTAGTTTTCAGAGGCAGCTCTGGCTCCCAGCCTACAAATCGTGGGGAGATCCAGCAATCAGTCTTGGGGGGTAATCGCTCTTGCTTTAACCTCCCTGGATCTGGATTGTGATCTAGGGTGGAAGTTGTGGGTGGGTTTACAGCTTGCCAGAAACGGAAGTTGCCCCCCGCACATTCAGGACGAAAATTCCTCTAGCTGGCCTTAAAGCCATAGTGTGGCAACAAGCCCAAAAGTCAAGCAATTAAATGGCAACATGCCAAGGCAAAGGAAACAGAAAAATGCAACCCTAGACTCCTATTTTGGGGGCACAGAGCGGGAAAAGGACTGTGAGGTCAGAAGTCCTGCTCCAAAAGCCCCAGGGGAAAACATGAGCGGGTTGCAGACCATAGAGGACCTTAAGAAGGACTTTAAAAATCAAATAAGAGAAGTGGAGGAAAAATTGGAAAGAGAAATGAGAAGATGCAGGAAAAGTATGAAATGAGGGTCAACAGCCTGACTGAGGAAAACAACACCTTAAAAAATAGACTAACTCAAATGGCAAAGGAGGCCCAAAAGGGCAATGAGGAGAAGAATGCCTTAAAAAGTCGAATTTGCCAGATGGAAAAAGAATATCAAAAGTTCACTGAGGAGATTCATTCTTTCAGAGTTAGACTGGAGCAAATGGAAGCTAATGACTTTATGAGAAATCAAGATGCTGTTAAGCAGATCCAAACAAATGAAAGATTAGAAGGCAATGTGGAATATCTCATGGGAAAAACCACTGACCTGGAGAATAGATCCAGGAGAGACAATTTAAAAATTATTGGACTACCTGAAAGCCATGATCAGGGAAAGAACCTAGAAATCACCCTTCAAGAAATTCTCAAGGAAAACTGCCCTATGTTTTAGATCCAGAGGGCAAAATAGAGGTTGAAAGAATCCACTGATCACCTCCTGAAAAAGATCCCAAAAAGAAAACTCCCAGAAATATTATAGCCAGGTTCCAGAATCCCCAGATTAAGGAGAAAATACTCCAAGCAGCCAGGAAGAAACAATTTCAATATTGTGGAAACACAATCAGAATAGCCCAGGACCTGGCAGCTTCTACACTGAGGGAGAGAAGGGCATGGAATATGATATTCCAGAGGGCAAAAGAACTGGAATGAACCCAAGGGTCACCTACCCAGCAAAACTGAGTATTTTGTTTCAGGGGAAAATATGGTCATTCAGTGGAATAGAGGACTTTCAAGCATTCTTGAGGAAAAAAACAGAGTTGAATAGAAAATTTGACATCCAGACGCAAGAAGTAAGAGATGCCTGAGAAGGTAATCAGGGAAAAGAAATCGAAAGGAACTTATCAAAGTTGAACTATTTACATTCCTATATGGAAAAGCAATATCTGTGACTGATGAGATCTTTCCCACTATGAAAATAATGGAAGAAGGGGGTGTGGTCATACGAATACATATGTGAATGTGTGTGTATATGGTTACAGTTATATATGGATAGAGGGCATAGGTTGATTTTGTTGGGGAAGGGAGAGTACTCAAGGGATGAAATTATGAGGTGAGAGAGGAAAGTGGCAAGAGGAGATGGGGAGAGACATGGTAGGGTAAACTATCTCATGTAGGGGAAGTGGGTGCAAAGGAGGGGGAGAATAAGGAAGGCTAAAAAGGCAAAACCACATTCATATTGAATTTGGTTCAGGGAGAAAATGACATACATACTAAATGGGATATCTCAACCTGCAGCAGGATAGGGGGAAGGGGATGAGAGGAGGGATGATGGATGGGAGGGCATCCTTGGGGTGAGGGGAGGTTGGAAGTACCCACTATAGAAGAGGGACAGGATCATATAGGGAATGGACCAGGTGGGGGGGTGGGATGAGTGGGAGGGAATTATAAGCAGCCTTGTACAATATATCTACTATGATAATGTTTTGCATAGCTAGACATGTACAACATATACTGAATTACTTATATACCAAGAAGGAATGGGTGACAAGGGAGGAAGGAAATGGATCTGAAATTCAAGATCGTAACATTAAATGTTTCAAATATATATATAAATACTATTATTAATACTCTTTTGCCTATAATTGGGAGATAAGATATGCAGGCATTGGGACACAAAGATTCATCTTCCTCTAATGGAAAAGTCGATGGGGGTATGGGAGAAGGTATGGGAGAGAGCAGATTGGAGGAAGCGATATCTTGTGGGACTGCTATTCTGGGAGGTTGGGTAGGGGAATAATGGGGGGAAAATGATTGTAACTCAAAATCTGGCGGAAATGAATGATGTAAAACAGAAGCTAATAAAGTATTTGTTTAAAAAGGGAAAAAAAAAAAAAAGAATAGCCCAGGACCTGGCAGCTTCTACACTGAGGGATCGAAGGGCATGGAATATGATATTCCAGAGGGCAAAAGAACTGGGAATGAACCCAAGGGTCACCTACCCAGCAAAACTGAGTATTTTGTTTCAGGGGGAAAATATGGTCATTCAGTGGAATAGAGGACTTTCAAGCATTCTTGAGGAAAAAACCAGAGTTGAATAGAAAATTTGACATCCAGACGCAAGAAGTAAGAGATGCCTGAGAAGTGCTCTGTCCCACTTAACCTTGCCCTTTGGAGCACCCCAGCTGCAGGAGGTGGCTGGGCAAGAGAGTCATTCCATCGCAGGGACTGCATGACACCACGTAACCTCCGACGTGTATTTCAATGTGTATAGCATAACCTGGATTAAACATGAGCAAACGCGGGATCCTTTGCTGTTGGCTTCTAGTCCTAGTAATCATTGGATGCATGAATGAGGGGCAGGGCTAGTGACGTCTATTCCTCTCTGCCTAGGTCGGAGGAAGACAGATGCTTTTACCACTGACTATGTATTCTGGCTCCAGCCCTCAAAACACAGCTTACACTATGAGACTAATTTTGAAATAAACACTCATTTAATTAAAAAAAAAAAAAAGAAACATGTAGAACATGTCGTCCTTATTGTAAGGATGTAGTCAAAGGGAATTCATCTTAGATGAAAGAAAAATCTACCGAGTCTATAGAAATGGAATATGCAATCTTTGGATCACCAGAAGAAATCTGCCACATTTCATTTTTGAATTAGAGCAACTGTATAGGCTAGAATATGTTTCTAGCTCCTATTTGTTATCGGAGTTTAGATACTCTCTCAAAAGATTAAAATAAATTTGTGACTGTAAGAAATGATAATCATCATGGTGATAATAATCATATAGAATTTGATGGTTTATAAAATATTCTAGATTTATTTCACCTAATTTGATCTTACAAAAATAGAATTATGGGATGATAGAACAATAGGAATGGAAGGGACCTCAGAGGCCATCTAGTCCTATCTGAACCTAAACAGACTTCTCACTACTACGTATCTGAAAAGTGAATATCTAGTTTCCATTTGAAGATCTCCAGGGATGGGGAACCCACTTCTCAAACAAGCTGCTCATTTCATTATTGGATAGCTCTTATTATTAAGAAATATTTCCCTGAAATGAAGGATCATATGCAAAACTTAATATGAGGAGTGTGGAGAAATGGAATACATTTCTGAAATACCTTGAAGTCTCAAACAGAGATGTGCATTCTATTTAAATTCCTGGTTTTTGAGACAGTTCTTATCTGTTCCCTAGAGATTTTTCCATCTTGACCCCTTAAGATGTTTAGTTGCCCACTTAATGAAGACAAATTTCCTACTCCACGTTTCATTTATGTTTGCCTCCCAGGCCTATTTTAGCAGTAGTGACTCTGGTTATATGCAGACGTTAATGGAAAAGGGAAAAAGCTAATTGCATGTGTTATCAAAGGAAGCCTACAAGACCCTAGAGGGGAAAGTGTATCTGTAAATCTCAAAGTATTGTATTATAGCATTGAGTATGGAATATACAAGAAGGAAAAAGGATTATTTATGAGGATTCAATTATAATTAGAAAAATTGGAGCACATAGTCCTGAAAACTCAAACTTTGATCTCCTCTTCCCAATACCCAGTTATCTTTGTATATGTCCTTCAAAAAACAGCCAGTTATTGGAAGCACACGGTTTAAATTATAAGTAACTGGAAAAGAGGTCCACTGTCTTCAAAGTCCCTCTGAGGCTATCTGACAGACTCAAAGACTGCTAGATCCAGAAGGAACTTTAACATCATCTAGTCCAATATGTATTTTACAGATGAAGATAAAGAACAGAAGAGAAAAAGCATTGGTTAAGGTCCCAAAGCTAACAAGTGGCAGAATCAGGTCTAATTCAGGTCTTCTAGATCAAAATCCAGTCAGTTCTTTTTTCCACATCATACCATGTTTCTTCTAAAAAAAAAAGTGGTTGGGGATTGAACTGGGTTAACTTCTTGGAAGGCAATTGCAACACAAAACCACTGGCAGCAATTGAAAGAGAAAAGATCAAATGAAGCTACTGATTGGCGTCTTACAGCTTTTTCATTGACTTCCTTTCCCCAGGTGGCATTCTTTCTCCTGCCCTTAGATAGACAACATCCTTTGTTTCTCTTTGCTGTCTTCCAATCAGAACTTCCTCTCACTAGGATGTAAATCACTAACTGATTAAAGTCTTACCCCTCTTTGGGTATTTTGATTTTCAGAGGGATCAAAACCTTAAATTATAGAGATTAGTGCCATTTAAATTATATTTAAATTATAGTGTCATTAAATTATAGAGAATAGTGTCATTTCGATCAGCAGCCATTTGCAGGGTGGAATGTTTGTTTATTTGTTTTCTGATGCCCTAGGCATCAATCAAATGTTGTCATCTGACACTTACCCTACATTTATAACATACCCTGAAAATCAGCTTTTTTTCAAAGTGAAAGCCAATTTTGAATATCAAAACAATAACATAAGCAAGTATGTGAAAGAATAGGAAATATTGTATCATAATAGGAAGCAATCACAATGGTTGAAATTGCTTTGCCAGTGAGTCTTTTTTTGCCAGTTAGTCTTAAGCCTGATGCCCCTGGAAGGTTAGAGACATTGGAAAGGATCTATTGGCATATTTAGTGACCAAATGAAGCAATGGTTAGGTGAACAGTACTAGTAGAACTGTCCAGAACTGGTTGGTTGAAAAATAATAATGAATTTGCTTTAAAATTCTAGAAATGTTTGGGTATAGTCAGCATACTTCCAATTTGCAGCATCAAAGAATTTATTCTGTGTTACACAATTTGCTATCTCAGTATCGATCTAAGTTAAGATAATCTCACCACTAGTAGTTTATTTATAAGATGAATTTATTGGAAATGGTGAAAATAGAGATGATTTAGTATCAACCTGGGTACACACAATGAGAACACCAGTGAAAGAACAACCACAGTCCTTGTCATCCTGAAGACGTTCTTGTGCAATGGACTAAGCTTTGTGGACTTCACTTGGTCCTGGCCCTTTGACTCAGGTGGTGAAAATGGCCTGTAGTGCATGTGATCAGACTCCCTCTATTCCTAGACACTGGTATGGCTGGGGTGCTTTGTCTGTCCATGGAAATGTGATGATCTGTTCCATAACAGATATGAAAGGTCTCACTAAGCTGGCCTTTTATCTGCCACATCATATGTGGCTATCCATTTCCCATCTCTGTGCTTTTATGCTGGCTGTCCCTGGACTTGGGATATAATTACTTGTCACCTCTTCTCTATGGAATCCCTTACTGCCTTCAAAATGCAGCTCAAATACTACTTTCTACATGGTCTTTTCTGATATCCCTAATACTTATTTCTTTCCTTCCTTATTTGCCTTAAAATTTAATAGCCTTATAGTTATTTTATATTTATTTTGAAGACAAATATATATATGCATATATCCATATAAGTAAGTATATGTGACTGTATAACCATATATAACTATATGGCACTAAACTATATACATAACTATATGAAGTACATATAACTATATATTACCATATCTAACTATATATGCATATATACACATGCACATATATACATATATACATTATGTATATATGTACATATATACAAATATGTCCATATTTGGGAGATTCAGTGGTGTGGTGGAATGTATGTGCATTTGTGGCATGTAAATGGCAAACATGTATGTATGTGTAGAAACAATACACATACACATGTGTGCATACATGCACACATATGTGGTAGCTAGGTGACTCAGTGGATAGAGTGCCAGGCCTAGAGTCAGGAAGACTCATCTTCTTGAGTTCAAATCTGGCCTCAGATACTCGTTAACTATATGACCCTAGGTAAGTCACTTAACTCTTGTATGCTTCACTATCCTCATATGTAAAATGAGCTAGAGAAGGAAATGGTAAACTACTTCAGTATCTTTGATAAGAAAACCCCAAACAGGATCACAAAGAATCAGATACAACTGAAATGACTGAACAACAACAATAAATATGCACACACATTAATGTGTTTACATGCGTACATGTGTATTTATGTGTGTATGTAAGTCTGGAAGAAAGCTCCCTAGCATGTTGAGTGGATGCCCTGGATGGTATTTATGTGAATCCCTAGACAAAAGTTGCATAAGATGAAAAAATATCGACAGGTTATGCTTTGCATTGTCATAGAGGGAGTATGTGCATAGGCAAGCTTAGGGGTCCACTGAAGTCATTCATTGTTATAATTTAACAACTTGTCATTTTTGACCTTATTTCATGGTGAGACAAATTTTACCACTTTTTGTTCATGTAATTTAGGACAAGTCATTTTATTTCTCTTAACTTCAATTTCCTCCTCTGTAAAATGGGGATAGTCATACCTTCCCTATCTATATATTAACTTTTTATGAGACATATGCTCTAAAATGTATAATTATTATTCTTAGTATTATCATTATATTATTACTGGCACCTCACATTGTTTTTGTTGTCTACTTATAGAGTCTAAAGATAGAAAAGACTGCATATACAAGACAAATTTCACCTGAGGCACTCTACATAGTGCCAGGGTTATAGAAAATAGTTGAATTAAGTAAACGTCATATAAACATTTCCACAGGGAGCCAGAAAATGGGAAAAGGACTTGTGTACTTTGGACTAATTGTGTGTATGTCTCTCTCTCTTTTTCTTTTTGGAGGGGGGAGGCTGGGCAATTGGGGTAAAGTGACTTGCCCAAAGTCACATGGTTAGTAAGTGTTAAGTGTCTGAGACTATATTTGAACTCAGGTCCTCCTGACTCCAGGGCCAGTGCTCTATTTACTGTGCCACCTAACCGCCTCTCAGGGTGTCTCTAAATGGTGTCATTTGTCCATGAAGATGAGAGGTAGTTTTGTGTGGGAGCTTTGGGCATCATAAAGATGTGGTTTTAGTCTGCTAAATTTCTCAGCTGATTGTTTCCGAGAGAAAGACTATGAAAAGAAGATGGTTTATAAATGATTGAAAGACAGAATTTAACTGCAGGTTGCCTTTTCCTTCAGGTTTATGTTTTCCACATCTTTGATTCAAAGAGAAGAACCAGACAACTGCTTTAGCTCCAGTTCACCATGGGCATCTCCTTTGAGTTGTAGGCACCTCACAAGACTCTGAAATAATACTTTCTCCTCAAGGTAAGTAGGAGGGAGATGTCCAGGGAAGGAAGAGGAAGAGAGATATTTGGACTGGGAGAGAATTAGTAATTAAATGTCTCCTTTCTTTACCACACCCAGCAGCAAACTGCTGTGCTCTCTTTTAACTGATTACCCTGAAAGGACTAAAGCATGTCCCATTTAAAGATATCTCTGTAGAAATACTGTTGTTTCAAAGACAGGGAAAAAGTAGTGGGAAAGGTGAATCAGGACATATATTTTTATGGATTAAAATTTTGATGTTGGGTACTATAAATGTACAGGGAAGAAAAACCATAGGTTAATAAGGTATCAATAGAATAGGTGATAAGAAGTACAAGTACAGTATGATAGGGCAGATTTGATTTAAATAAGCCAAGTGATTGATTCTACTGAATTTTTCTACACATTTAGTCATTTTGGTACCTGAAGGATCAAATAGTCCAAGGATTCTTAACTACGTTTTATTGAGTGCCAAAAGGTACTGGATACATTTCAGGGAGTCTTTCAACTTAGATGGTAAATACACACACACACGCGTGCACACACACACACACACATATATTTCATAAAGTTCTAGCTGAAATTTAGCATTTTATTCAAGTGTGAATAGAAAATAATTTTAGAGTGGGGTGGCTAGGTGGTGCAGTGAGTAAGAGCACTAGCCCCAGAGTCTGGAGGATCTGGGATTGGTTCCGGCCTCAGTTACTTAGCACCCACACATAAATAACTAGCCATGTAACCTTGAGCAAATTACTTAACCCCAATTACTTTAAAAAAATAATATTAGAAGGGGCAGCTAGGTGGTGCAGTGAATAGAACACTGGCCCTGGAGTCAGGAGGACCTGAGTTCAAATTTGGCCTCAGACACTTAACACACACACACAAAACAAGCCTGGGCAAGTCACTTAACCCCAATTGCCTTACCTTCACCCCTCCAAAAAGCAAAAATAAAAAATAATAAAATAAATAATATTAGAAGTAGTTCATAGGTTTTAGTGCCAAAGGTGTTCAACACACACACACACACACACGCACACACATAAATATTAAGAAGCACTGATCTAGACCAACTTCACATCTTACAGATGAAACATAGAGATGCAAGGTTGCTATACAATTATTTTATGGAAGAAGTAGTAATAAAGAATGGATCTTTTGACTTCTAATTCCATATTTCCTCCCTACACCCTCATCCCAGCCCATGTCAAGAGAATGTAAGAACCTTGAGAACACAGATAGTTTAGTTTTGATATTTGTATTTGTATCCTAAGAGTCCAACACAATGTCTGATACAAATTAGTTGCTTGATAAAATCTTGATGATTACTTGATTAAATGATCTTTTTTATATATCTAGCTATTGCTTATGGTATGATGTGAGTTGAGGGAAGCTCTTTCGCTTTCCCTTTCCAATAATGTTGGGGAGACAGGTTGTCAGTGTATCCATCCAGAGTGTTACAGAAGAGGTTGTTTCATGCTAAGAAGATGAGAAAGTATAGATTTAACTGCCAGGTTCATAAACATGTACAAAGAGTAAAGTTAGAAAGCATAGACAGATTGAAGAATGGGAGACCATGATGAACAGTGAGGGGTATTACCTGTGGAAAGCCAAACCTGGAATTGTATAAGGCAACATAGAGTGGGGAGAGACTAAGGAATCATTTGCCCAGCATGCTGTGAATATTGCTTGAGACAAACCAAACTGGTATTTTTATATAGAGGTAGAATACAGAGAGTATGGAAGAAACAAGTGGGAGAAGAAAGAGATCTAAATATATAGTAGGCTTAGTAGTTCACTGAACACTTCCATCCCATGAAAATTACTAGTGTATATACTCTGGTGACAGAATCAGAAAATATTTATGCTTCACTATCTGAGCTCTGATTCTGGTAGAAGTTTAGCTCCAAACTATTATGTGAGAATTTTATTTTCCTTCACCCCAAATGGTTGGAACAGTTTATAACACCAACAATGTATTAGTGTGTTGGTCTTCCTCCTACACTGACTTACCATTGTTTGGGATATTTCCCAATCATTAGATTATGAAATGAAGACTCAAAAATAGCTTCATTTTCATTCATCTCATTATTAGTGATCTAAAACACATTTTCATAAACTGGTTGGACTTTTCAAGTATTGATAGCTTTGAAAACTGCTCAAACTACTTATGTGTTAGGATCACATTATCAAAAATTTAGGGGTACAGGGGATTTTAGAAAACATTTAGGCCAACATGCTCATTTTATGGGTGAGGGAACAGAGAGGTAAAATGATACGCTCATAGTCATATGGTTACAGTAAGTATTTTCTCATTTGATAGCTTTCTTATTATATCTGAATTGATTTTGTTTCTCCAAGAGTTTCAAATTTTATGTTTTGAATTTGTCTATTTTGTAATTTTTGATAACTTTTATCATTTGTTAGGTTAGAAATACTCCAATGGGAACTTAGTCAATTCATCTCTTTTGAAAATGATGTAACTTTTTTTGTAATTTATTATTTTTATTTTTTTAGTTTATATCATTCATTTCCACAAGATTTTGAGTTACAAATTTTCTCCTTATTTTCCCCTACCCACCACCCCAAAATAGCAATCCCACTGAATATCCCCTCCCCCATTTCCTGTCTCCTATATCTTCCCCCTTCCCCCTCCGACTTTCCAGTAGGGCATGGTGGATCTCTATGCCCCAGTGCCTGAATATCTTATTTCCCAGTTACATGTATAATAATAATAATAATATATTTTGAAACATTTGATTTTAAACCTTTGAATTCCAGATTCTTTCCCTACCTCCTTCCTCACTCGCCTTTACTGGAAAGATAAGCAATTAAATATAGGCTGTATATGTGTAGCTATGCAAAACATTTCCATAGTGGATGTATTGTGAAAGACTGACTATAATTTCCTCTATCCCATAATACCCTCTACTTGTTCTATTCTCTACTTTGATCCTGTCCCTTTTCAAAAGAGGGTGCTTCCACCTTCCCTCCCCCCATAGCCTTCCCTCCCTTCCATCATCCCTCCTCTCTTCCCCTTCCCCTCTACTCTCCTGTAGGGTGAGATACCTTATTTAGTGTGTATGTCATTCCTTCCCTAAGTCAAATTCATTAAGAATAAGGTTGACTTATTCCCTTTTGCCTTCCTGTTCTTCCCCTCCGTTGTAAGTTTTCCCTTGCCTCGTCTATATGAGATAATTTACCCCACTCTATCTCTCCTCATCTCCTCTTATTATATTCCTCTCTCAACTCTTAATTTCACCTTTTAAGTATCATCCCTTCCTATTCAACTGGTCCTGTACCCTCTGTCTATGTATACCTCTACACATATATACACAAACTCACATATATATCCATACACCCATATACCATCTTATATAGACATATATATGTGTATATATATATATATCATATATATACATATATAATACACATACATTTCTATTCCTTTCAACTATTCTCATATTGAGAAAAATTTCATAAGTTACAATTTTCATTTTTCCATGTATGAATGTAAATAGTTCAACTATAAGTTCTTTGTGATTTCTTTTCCCTGTTTACCTTCTCATGTTTCTCTTGCTTCTTGTATCTGAATGTCAAATTTTCTATTCAACTCTGGTTTTTTCATCAAAGATGCTTGAAAATCCTCTATTGCATTGAAAGACCATATTTTCCCCTGAAACATGATACTCAGTTTTGCTGGATAGGTTATTTTTGGTTTTAATCCCAGCTCCTTTGCCCTCCAGAATATCATATTCCTTTGATCCCTCAGTGTAGAAGCTGCCAGATCCTGTGTTATCTTGATGTTTTTCCACAATATTCAAATTGTTTCTTCCTGGCTGTTTGTAATATTTTCTCCTTGATCTGGGAACTCCGGAACCTGCCTATAATATTTCTAGGAGTTTTTTGGGGGGGGATCTTTTACAGGGGGTGAACAGAGTGAACAGGGTGATTCTTTCAACTTCTATTTTTCCCTCTGGTTCTAAAACATCAGAGCAATTTTCCTAGGGAATTTCTTGGGAGGATTATTTCTGGGTTCTATTTTTGATCATTGCTTTTAGGTAGACCAACAATTTTTAAATTATCTCTCCTGGATCTATTTTCCAGGTCAGTGGTTTTTCCAATGAGATATTTCACATTACCTTTTATTTTTTCATTAGTTTGTATCTGTTTAATAGTATCTTGATTTCTCATAAAGTCACTAGCTTCCATTTGTTCCAATCTAATTCTGAAGAAAAAGCTCTGCAGTGTGCTTTTGAGATTCTTTTACTATCTGGCAAATTTGGCTTTTTAAGGCAATATTCTCATTGACTTTTTGTGCATCTTTTGCCATTTGAGTTAGTCTATTTTTAAGGCTTTATTTTCTTCAGTCAAGTTGTTGACTCTCATTTCATGATTTTCTTGCATCATTCTCATTTCTCTTCCCAATTTTCCCCCACTTCTCTTATATCATTTTCAAAATCCTTCTTAATTTCCTTTATGCCCTGTAAGCAGCTTATTCTTTTCTTGGAAACTTCTGATGGAGAATTGCTTATCCAAAGCTTATTCTTTCCTTGCAACCTTCTGGTGCAGGATTCATTGTCTTTGTCTTGTTCCTTGCTTTGATCCTTTTTGTCCCCCAAAAAGGATCCAAAGTTGGATTATGGTGCTTGCCTTGCTACCCTCATTTGCACATGTTGCCACTCAATTACGTGACTTTTGAGTTTTTGCCACAGTAGGACTCTGCTACAAGAGGGGGGCACTTTGTTCCAAAATAGCTGGGATTTTCTCAGCTGCTAGAGCTGTTAGTTGGGTACCTCCTCTGAAGCCTCCACATGCTCTGGCAAACTGGTCACACACCCCAGGACCTCCACCCTAGACTGGAGTCCAGATCCAAGCAGGTTAAAGCAAGAATGATCACCCCTCAGACTGGTTGCTTGCTCCCCCTATAATCTTCAGGCCAGGAGGTCTGAAGCATCCACATGATGACTGCTGCATGGTCACTGTGCCTCAGCTGCTTCTCATCCCGGGGCAAAGGCTGACTACACTCCTGAATTCCCAGGTCCCAAAGTCCACACTGCACTGACCTCTCACTTTCTACTTCGTATCTATAGGTTGGTAATTCTGCAAACCGTCATACCTGCTGGTGATCTGCAGTCCCTCCAGCTGGTGGCTGACTGTGGTCACCCTGAGGCTAAAACTTCTGGCTCACTTGGGGCTAGACTTGGTTCCCAACATGCTGTGCTGGCTCCTTCCTGCAGGCCTGCCACACTTTCCTCAGTGGGAGGTTAGCTTCTCTGTATCATTTTGTGGGTTCTGTAGCTCCAAAGTTTGTTCAGAGTCACCTTTTATATGAATTGGAGGAGGTGGAAGCTAATGAAACCTTTTTATATTATGATCATGTGTCCATTTGCCATTTATTTATAGTGCAAGATTTATAGCATTAAGAGTTTATGGTGTAAGATGCTGGCCTAATTTTAATTTTCTGCCAAACTGCTTGTCAATTTTCTTCACTTATCCTATAAAGTTCTTCATTCAAGTCATTTATATCCTTTGGTTTGCCAGCATTGGACTACTCTTTTCCACTGATCTATTTTTCTATTAAAAAAAAAAAAAGACACAGAGCTGGTATTCTTACGGCGTCAGGAGAAGAGGATGAAGGCCTTCTGAGTATTAGTGAACCCTCTGTCTCAGTCTTGAAAAAGGATATGAACAAGAGTTACACAGTATATGCAGAAATAGAAAGGCTGAAATCTGTACTATTAGTGGGAATATTCATGCAATGAAATCACAATGGAATTTAAATATTTGAGGTACTATTTTTTGCTAAAGATTTGATAGAATTCATTTTTTAAATCCATGTAATCCAGGGTCCCTGTTTCCTACTTTGGCATTTTGTGTTTTGCTTGCATCTTTTTCCTGAGCTTGGTTTTAAAAATCTTTATTCTTTTGTCAATTTTGGTTTTGATAATTTTTTTTAGCTACACATATTTTCTCAGTCTTATTTGCATACAACTAGTATAATGGTTTCTCATAATTCTCTATCTTTCCACTCTGCCATGAATTCACTTTTTTGTGGGGGTAGAGAGAGGTTTTAATTTTCTTTTCTTTCTCTAAAAAATATTTAATGATCTATTGGCTTTGTCAGTATTTTTGAAAAGCGCCTCGTTCTAGTTTATCAGTTCTATTTTCAGATTTTATTCTTTGTCCTTAAATATCTGGGGTTTCTTCTTTTGGATTTGTCTCAGGGTTGTTACCCTTGTTTATTTTCTAGTGCTTTAAATTGCATGATCATTTCCTTGATCCTCTATCTTTCTAGTTTATAATTATAAGTTTTCAGAGATGCAAATTTTCTTCTGAGGCCAGCCATAGCTGTATCCCATCAGTTTTAGAATTTAAGAAAATACTTTTTAAAGAATTCCCTGAATATTTTCTTTAACATGTAGAATAATTTTAATGGTATAAATGAGTAACTTTGAGATATTTAATTATCTCAATCATACATTTGCTTTAAAACACTCTGCTCAGCAAAAACACTTTAAGGTAAATCAACACCCTTTCATCAACGTAAGGACCTTACAATGCCAGGATAAATATGCAGCAATCTACTTTTCTCTTCCAGTTTTCTCAGCATTTGGAAAAGAAAGATATATTTTTCTGAGTTTTTTTGTGTGTTTCCATATGATTTTAATATTTGGAATGAATTGATATAAAGGCAAAAAAGTATTCCTTCTACAATTACTAAAAGAAACCAAACAACTCAACACTGCAACATTAAGCAGGTTAGTAGTTTGATGATTCCTGATGGCTTCCTCCTCCATTCTTTTATGTTTTACTTGCTTGCTATTAGGTACATATGTATTAAATATTGATATCATTTTATTATCTATGGCACCTTTTTGCACAAGTAATTTCCCTGCTTGTCTCTCTTTTTTCATGTCTGTATTTAAGATTACAGCCTCATCTGAAATCATGATTGCTACCCTTGCTTTTTGAGTGCAGTTGAAGCATAACAGATTTTGTTCCAGTCTTTTATTTTATTATTTTTAAAGCAATTGGGTTTAAGTTGCTCAAGTTTACACGGCTAGTTATTTATGTATGGGTGCTAAGTACTGAGGCTGGAACCAATCCTGGATCCTCCTGACATCGGGGCTGGTGCTCTTACTCACTGTGCCACCTAGCCACCCCTTCAGTCCTTTATTTTAACTCTATATGAATCTTTGTCTTTGGGGTATTTCTTTTTGCCTAGGTTATTTTAATAGCTTCCTAACTCATCTTCCTGCCTCTCCTATGTTACCTCCCTGATTAATCCTCTACATTGCTGCCTGATTAATCTTCTTATACATCATCACAATGATCTTAGAGTCTATATATATGCACATGTTATATGTGTATGTAAACACAAACACTAGCTAGTATTCCTATTATTGTCATGGGAACTAGAGTGGAAAGAGTGCTAGATTTGCATTTGAGCAAAAGATTGAAATCTTTGTGCTCCCAGTTCCTATCATTGTCTAGACTGGACATTCACATGCAAAATTGTGATTGCTCCTATTAAAAATATTATAAATCACTGATGCTCCCATCTAAGGCACTAACCATCTCCAATATCCCTGCCCCACCTAATATAATTCTATTCACCTGAATAGAGTACATTCTGGGTAAACAGTATTACTCTCAATTCCTTGTTCTCATCTTCTCTTCCTGAACTTCTTTCCAGTCTCTACTCCGTTCGTCATTCCTGGAGTGGATGAATAATTATTGTACACATGCATTTATGTTAAAGATTTCCCCTTCTGTCAAAGTCCTACTCAGTTGCTACCTCAGCTATGAAACCTTTCCTGAAATCCTTCAGATAAAGTTGATCTCTTCAAATTTCTCACACCTTGAATCTCTTTTACTCTTACCTCACTTGGATTTGTGTATTGCTTGTTGATTGTATATTTGTCCTTCCTTCCATCAGATTGTAACCTCCAAGATCAGAGACTTCAAATACAGCCTCAGATACTGACTAGCTACATGACCCTGGGCAAATCACTTAACCTTTGTTTGTGGCAGTCTCTTCCTCTGCAAAATGGGGAAAGTAATGGCATCTCCCTCCTGGAGTCATTGAGGCAGTTTGGTGGCACAATAGATAAAGGTTGGGTCTAAAATCAAGAAGACTGAAATTCCTAAGTTCAAATTCCACCTCAGACCCTTACCCTAGGTAAGTTGTTTAACTTTGTTTGCCTCAGTTTCCTCATCTACAAAATGAGTTGGAAAAGAAAATGGCAAACCACTTCAATAGTTGTGCCAAGAAACCCCAAATGGGGTTATAGACAGTCACACACGACTGAAAAATGACTGAATAACCCAAGGTTGTTAGGGGATAAAATAAGATAATATTTTAAAAGTGTTTTACAAATGTTAAAGTGTTATATAAATCTTAGTTGTTATTATTATCATTACATCATATTTAGTTTGAATCCTCAGCACTTCATACAGTGGTGTCAAATATTGGATCTTTATAAGCATTTGTTAAATCGAACAGAAAATTTTAACAAAATTATCAACCATCAAGTAAGTTTTTTTCAGTGCTTATGATTTTAAAACTTTAGGCTATCAAGTAGTATTGAAAATAAATAAAACAAAACAGGTAAATAAGCAAAATCAATGAGGATATGCCTTAGGGTCAGAAGAGATTTAACTCAGTTTCCTACCTTTGATACCTATAGCCCCACATTATAAGAACTGACCTTCATCAAAATGACCCACTGTAGAGTCAAACAGCAAGGTCCTGAAACATAAGACAGTATTCACTTTGATGTTCTCAAAGAATTTGTTACATATCATATCATTCTACTCTTTCAAAGGGATGGTACTTCATTCTCAGTCATTACAGCTAGTCCAATGGATAGAGTACTGAACCTGGAGTTTGCAACCTGGAGTCTGGATAACCTGAGTTCAAATCTGGTCACAGACATTTAGTAGCTATATGACTTTGGGTTTCTCACTTAACCTTTGTCTTGGCTCAGTTTCCTCAAGGGTAAAGTAAGGATACTGATATCTTGTCAGGTCATTGTGAGTCTCAAATGAAATATTTGTAAAAGTGCTTTGCCAGGCATAGTAGGTGATATAATAGATGCTATGTAAATTTTTATCTCCTTCCCCCTTTCCCAGTCTCAAAAATGTCAATGCCAGTCATGTGACCATACCATCTCTCCCTAAATTGTCAACCTTATTCTAATGCTCCCTGGACCCACTCCAGTCTGGTTCATTACAATTGCACATTGTTCTATCTTGTTTTAGGAAGCTTTTTCACTTACTTTGTTGTAGTAATGTTGGTTTGATTGAATGCATATCATTGAATCTGTAAATTAATTTCGATAGTATTGTCATTGCACTCAATGTAAAAAGACATAGAGCCAAACTTCCTCTCACATGTTGCATAGGTCCTTGAAGGGGAATCAATAAATCTGTTTGTGTGTATGTATACACATATAGGTGTGTGTATGTATGCATGGATTTATATATGTATATACATATATATTTTATAAAAAAAAAACTGCATAAATTTTCACAAAAAATTTATCCAGCTATTATCACAAACATTTTATATGCTTTGAATAAAATAATAATTAAATAACTTTCTATATCAGGGATTAAACTTAAATTTATTTCTCCCATGTATACAATAAGATTAGTGTCTCACTCCCATAAAAAGAAAACTATTTCACTATTATGATTATACCAAAATACATTAAAACTTAACAGAAACCAAGCAAGCTAGAGTTACAGAGTAATACATGAAAATCAGTCTGCTATGAAGAAAAGAAGGAACAACAGTAGCAAGTTGAAAATAGTGCCTACAGATATTTTTAAAAAGAAGAGATTCGGTCCTCTCTCTTTAAAGGCATAAAGAAGAAATGAGATGAAATCAGCTGTCTATACAAATAACACTGGGCATCAGAAAATGTCTTACTATTTTATGTCTGCAATACATAGCTGCCTTTAGTTGGCTTGATTAGTAAAATAAAGCACAGTATTTTTTTTTTACATCAAAACATTAATTAATTAATTAATTAATTTCAGATGCTTTATTAACTTCTGGTTTACATTATTCACTTCGAACAGATTTTGAGTTACAATTTTTCCCCTACCCACCACCCCAGAATAGCAGTCCCACAGGATATCCCCTCATCCAATCTTCTCTCTTACATCTCTTCTCCCATACCCCCTTCAACTTTTCCAGTAGAGCAAGGTGAATCCCTGTGCCCCAATTATTTGCAAAATAGTATTAATCATAGAATTTATATATTTTTCAAAAATTTGATTTTAAAACTTTGAATTCCAGACCCATTCCCCTCCTCACCTGCCACCCACTCCTGCTGGGAAGATAAGCAACTCAGTATATGCTGTACATGTGTAGCTATGCAAAACATTACCATAGTAGATATATTGTAAAAGACTGACTATACTTCCCTCCCTCCTATTCCACCTCCCACCTGGTCCACTCCCCACCTCGATCCTTAGATCAAGTCTAAGGTTGTATTTTTCTGTTTATTTTGTTTCCTTTGCCTAGGCATGTTGCCACTCAATTACTTTACTTTTGTGCTTGTTGCCACAGTAGAACTCTGCCACCAGACTGGGGGGCTTTCATCCTAAATGCTAGGGTTTTCTCTACTTCCGGAGGTATTAGTTGGGTGGCCTCTCTGAAGCCTCCACACACTCTGGCAAGGTGGTCCCACACCCCAAGACCTCAACCCCAGACTACAATCCAGATCCAATAAGGGTAAGGAAAGAGAGATTACCTCCCCAGACTGATTGCCAGATCCCCCTAAAGTTCACAGGCCAGGAGCTAAAGCTGTAATGTGGCAAAGTGGCACAAGCTGCTCCTCAGTGGCTTCTTGCCCCCAGGGAAGAAGCTGACACACTCTCCCAACCAGTCCCAAAGTCCATAGGGCACTGACCTCTCACTTTATCCTAGGAATCTATGTGTTTATAATTCTGGAAATGCCACAGGTGCTGGTGTTCTGGGGTCCCTCCAGCAGGCTGCCAGTGTGGCCACCCTGGGGCAAAACCTCTGATGGGGGCCTGGGCTTGGCTCCCAGAGCACTGTGCTGGCTGTTCCCTCTGGGCTGCCAGGCTATCTTCAGTGGGAGGTTAGCTTCTCTGTGTCATTTTGTGGGTTCTGGAGCTCCAGAAGTCATTCAGAGTCCCCCTTTTACATAATTTTGAAGTGGTGTAGGCTGGAGCTGTGTGGAAGTGCTATTTCTACTCTGCCATCTTGACTCTGCCTCCTAAAGCACAATATTAATGATGTCAAGGCTATTGATAAAACAAGATAATGTGCATAAAATGCTTTGCAAATATTAAAATTATATATATATAATTCCTGTCATTGTGCTACTGGGTGAGTGATTTAATCTTTCTGGGCCTCAATTCTTCATTTGTAAAATAATGGGGCTGGACTTGATGATTTCTAAGGCCCCTTCCAACTTTAATTTTTTTTAAATTTTTATTCTTGCCTGTCTTACATTTATTCTCTTCCTCATGTACAGATAGCACCAATCTTATCACTTAAACTTTGCATGTATTTTAATTGCAACACATGAACCCACATTAGGCAATGTCAGTACAGCAGTGTAAACATATCACTAGTACTCAAAAGCAGCTCAGAGATCCTTTCATGGATTGAAAACTGTTTCTCTGGATCCAGTAAACAATAAAAATAGTTAAATTCAAATTACTTTCCTGTTTGCAAGAGTTAAATCATGTCTACAGACCATGAGCACAGTTGGAATATGAATTAGGCAAAGAAGAAAGCCCTGGTTGTCTCTATACATGCGTTTCATGACATTCAGTCTATTAATTAGTGTTTGGTTCATTAAGATAACTTGAGTTCCTATCTTAAACCAACTGGACTAAATATTTTGGTAAACCCATTTGAACCCGTTTATGCAGAACCGGTCTATGTGTCAGAATAGGGGCTGGAAAGTGTGTCAAAAAAAAAGAATAAAATAGGTGAGGGTGAAAATGAAATCCAACCAGGATGTATCAATCTATTCACCAGGATCTATGATTCTGAAGCAAATTTTACTGGAACTCAAGACCATTTATAGAATCCCCAGTCAAAGAAAACCAGTCTCGATTTCCTGTTGCTCAGAGGTCAGGCAGAAACTATTATCAAATACCAGGACCTATCTCCACCTTCATAGATGAAGAAAGTTTAAGAAGCAATCTCATTGCGGGGTGGAGCCAAGATGGCGGAGTAGAAACAGCACTTCCAAAGTGCTCTCCCCCACACCACTTCAAAATCATGTAAAAGGGGACTCTGAACAACTTCTGGAGCTCCAGCACCCACAGAACAACACAGAGAAGCTAATCTCCTGCTGAGGACAGCCCAGCAGCCCTGCAGGGAGCAGCCAATGCAGTGCTCTGAGTGGCCAGCACAGTGCTTCAAATATATATAAATACTATTATTAATACTATTTTGTATGTAATTGGGAGATAAGATGTGCAGGCATTGGGGCACAGAGAGTCACCTTGCCCTAATGGTAAAGTCGAAGGGGGTATGGGAGAAAGATATGGGAGAGAGGAGGTTGGATGAGGGCATATCTTGTGGAACTGCTATTCTGTGGTGGTGGGTAGGGGGAAATGGGGAAAAATTGTAACTCAAAATCTGGCAGAAATGAATGATGTAAACCAGAAGTTAATAAAGCATTTGTTAAAAAAAAGAATCCATCTCATCCCTGGCATTGTTATATGAAGCTGGACAAATTAATATTCAAACAATTACTTTGAGTCCTCATTTATAAAATGACATTACCTTGGTATCACAGAGACATAGAGGGAGAAAAAAGAGATTATTCTAAGGGAAGCAGACAGTACAGAATCAAGGTTAAATAATCATCCTATCATATTCCTTGCTCTGATTTGTAGCTTGTATAATATACAGTTATCAAGGCACTCTCTAATTTTACACATAGGCTGGTAGGCTCACAATCTTACCCAAAGCAGGAGCCAGAGTCAGTGTTTTCCACTGGACTCTGACAACCTTGGTGTCTGAAATACTTACACTTTCCTCCCTAGCAGTCAGAGATTCACCAGCAATGTGCATGTGAGGTTTGATAATCGAATAAGGAGTAAGCTCTTTTCCTCCTAAAAGTACAAAGCATCTGACAATGTGCTGTTTAACGTCCCCCAACTAACAATTGCATGGTCAAGTATAACCTTCCATCAAAAAAGGTGGGTAACAGAATGAGAAATCAGGTTATTTCATGCCATTAATGTAGGTTCCACTGGAGAATGGAGTTTGGGCCTCAGACCAGAGGGATAACAAATGAGCTCTATCAAACCAGGAGGGGGAGTTCGGTAGTCAACCAACTCTTGAAATCAACAAGCCCCATTTCCTGAGAGCTGGAACTTGGTTTCTATTTTTTTTTTTTGTTTTTTTTTAATTGAGGGAACTACTGACACAGAGTAGGGGAGAGTTTGAGTGTGCATGTCAAAGGAATCCCATCTTGAACAAGATAAAATAAAACTGATTATAACAAGTATGACTGTTCGCAGAATGAATTCAAATTACATTGTGGGAAAATTTCTTTATTTCAAAGCATTTAGATGTAATGGATTCCCCCCTAAGATATCAAAAGAATGAAAAGGTAAAAAGCATTACCAGCAATGGTCCCTAAAAATGGTTTAATTTCAGAAATGCTACCGAATTTAGTCTAAAGTGTCTCTTACTGCCTTTTGTCCTCATAAAACACAATTTAATGTTGATAAATTTAATGCAGATGTCAAAGGGAAAAAAGTATAACTGCTTTCTGTCTGCTGTATTCACAAATATGCTCCCCCAGACTTTCCTTTGGAGCTCAGAGTATTCATCTTCTTTGTAGAAAATTCTATAACCTAAGTCCGAAGTGTATTTTTTTAAATAGCATTTTATACTACATGCCTGTGGTAGAAAAGTGTGGATAATAGCAATAAAAATTATAACTATCCTACATTTCCCTAATGCTTGGAAGCTAAGTCACTCATAGGAAGCAATTTCATAGCCCATAACAGATGAAGATGAAAGACTAAAAAAATCCAGTTGTTTAACCACACTAAACAGAACATTCCTTTTCAGCCTCTTTTCTCACAAATCCCAGTTGACAGAACCTAGTAAATTCTCACCTTAAAACCTTTAATGTCGGGGCGGCTAGGTGGCGCAGTGAACAGAGAGCCAGCCCTGGAGTCAGAAGGACCTGAGTTCGGAGCCGGCCTCCGACACTTAATCCACACAAACAAAAACCTAGCTGTGTAACCTTGGGCAAGTTACTTAACCCCAATTGCCCTAAAGGGGCGTCTAGGTGGCGCAGTGAGTAAGAGCGCCGGCCTCGGAGTTGGGATGACCCGAGATCAAATCTGGCCTCAGAAAATGAGCACCCACACATAAATAATGACTAGCGTGTAACCTTGAGCAAGTTACTTAACCCCAATTGCTTAAAAAAAAAAAAAAAAAACAAAAAAAAAACCTTTAATGTCTTTCAGATTTCATTTTACTAAATTTCTTCCCATCTCCACTACCTTGTATCTAGATGATAGGCTTATAGCTCTTGCTGATGGAGAGGCTTGCCATGGTAACTGGTTATGTATTTTTTTTTTGAAGCAATACTCTCTTCTTTTCAGTATTTCTTTAATAGTTTTTTCCCTTAGCTTATATTTAGGACTTAAGGGTTTCTCCTTAAGATAGTAGAAATTCAGTCTCTTACTTAAGATTCCAAGACTGATTGAATCAGTGATCCTATTTCTTTGGTCTTTCAAGTGCACATCACATTCAACTGGCTTAAAGCTTTGCAGTTTGAAGCTCCTTTGCCTAACAGATACCCTTTTTCCCTTTTAAGAAACTTAGGGTGAAGGGATGTCACAGGATCCCAGGAGAGTGCACTTTCATTATGTGGAAAAGCAATTTCCTGAGACATGGGAGATCTAAACTCTTTAAAAAAAATAAACATACTCTGGATATACTTTTAGCCAACTTTTCAGAGTTTTCTTAATGACCAGAAGTTTTCTCTTGAAAATGATTTCATAATGAAGTTTAAGGAGCATAGTGTTTATTCCATGCTTATGCCAATAAATCTAACAATCTAAGTGAAAAGGGTGAATATTTACAAAAATATAAATTACCCAGATGAACAGAAGAGGAAGTAGAGTACTAAAATAACCCTATCTCAAAAAAAAATTGAACAAGTCATAGAGGAATTTCCTAAGAAAAAAATCCCCAGGGCCAGATGGATTCAGAAGTTATTTCTACTAAATGTTTAAAAAACAACTAATTCCAGTACTATATAAACTATTTGGAAAAAAGGGACAAAGGAATGCTACCAAATTCTTTTTATGAAACAAGTATAGTCTTGATACCTAAATCATGGAGAGCAAAAACAGAAATAACACTATAGAACAATATCTTTAATGAATATTGATAAAAATTTAAATAAATATTATCAAGTATATTACAGCAATAAATCTAAAAGATGATACACTATGGCCCAGTTGGATTTACACCACGAATACATGGCTGGTTCAAGATTAGGAAAACTATTAGCATAGTTGTCTATAACAAAAACAATAAAAATCATATAATTATCTAAATTGATGCAGAAATTTTTTTGATAAAATACAACACTGATCCTTTTAAAAATACTGAAAAGCATAAAAATAAGTGGAGCTTTCCTTAAAATGATAAGTAATATCTATCTAAAACCACCAGTAAGCATTATCTTTAACAGGAATAAGCTAGAAGCCTTTCCAATAATATTAGGAATAAAGCAAGGATGCCCATTATCACCACTATTATTCAATATTTTATTAGAAATGACAGCTATAGCAATAAAGGAAGAAAAAGAAGTCAAAGGAATTAGAATTAGAAAGGAATGGGATAACAAAACTGTCGCTCTTTCCAGGTGATATGACAATATACTTAAGAAATCCTAGAGGAACTATTTGAGTAATATTATGAAGCTCTTTTCACAAAAACAAAGGCAGATCTAAATGATTGGAGAAATATTAATTGCTCCTGGGTAGGCCAAGCCAATATGATAAAAACGACAATTCTATTTAAGTGAATTTACTTATCCAGTGCCATATCAAACAAACTAAGAAAATATATTTTTATAGTGGTAGGAAAAATAACAAATTTATCTGAAAGAATAAGAAGTCAAGAATATCAAGGAAATCAATGGGAAAAATGTGAAGGAAGGTAGTCTAGCAGTAAAAGGAGTAATCATCAAAACAATCTGCTACTGGCTAAAAAATAGAGTGGTATATCAATAGGATAGATTAGGTATACAATGTTGTTCTTGTTTAGTCATTTCAATTGTATACAACTCTTTGTGACCCCATTTGGGGTTTTCCTGGCAAAGATACTAGAATGGTGTAGCACCAATGCAATATTTACAGCTCCCACAATCACAATAAAGACTATGACTACAAGTATCACATGACCTTTGATTGCAAAATATACCAAACTCTCCAGATAGAGGACAGAACTGAAGCATGTATTTAGACACTAGAAAACCAAATCCCCAAACCAGTAAGCTGATTCCATCATAGTACCAAATAAATTAAGAAGCCATAATAAGACTGAGAGCCACAATGTCCTTCAGCCTTCCCACAAACCAATACAAGATCAATATTTACTCACAAACCTCTCTAGCTCCTTGCCTCAACATTCTCTCTCTCCCATGTTTAGCTCTGATCAGCTTCCTGTGGGCTCTGCTTCCCTTCAGCAAACTTCTCCCATCACAGGCTCCATGTGACTACATTCGGTCTATCAGGGGGCAGAGTTTATCTTCACAGCAGGGAAGCTTCCTGCAGCTCTGCTCCACCCTCTAGCAAATTCCCTCCATCACAGGCTCCATGTGATTACATTCAGCCTATTAGGGGTCAAAGTTTGCTTTCAAAGCAGGGGAGATCTTTAAACTCCCCCCTAGGGTCTATTAAGGGGCAGGGAAGATCTTCAAATTCCCATTCTCATTAAAATTTTTGACATTTTCTTCTCTAGCTCATTTTACAGATGAAGAAACTGAGGAAAACAGGATTAAATGACTTGCCCTAGGCCAGATTTGAATCCATATCTTCCTGACTGCAGGCATAGTGCTCAATGTGTAGTACCCCCTAACTGCCAGTCTATAATATGTAATAATAACCATTGCAATCTAGTGTTTAATAAACCTAAAGATCCAAGTTTTGGGAACAATAACTCATTATTTGAGAAAAATTGCTGAGGAAACTTGAAAGCAATTTGACAGGACCTAGGTATGGACTGACATCTCATGCCATATACCAAGATAAAGTCAAAATGGGTATATAATTTACACATAAAAGAAGATATCAATAAATGAGTTAAAGAAGCATGGAATATTTTGCCTTTCAGATCTATGAATAAGGAAAGAATTTATGACCAATCAAGAGATAGAGAGCATTGCAGGATATAAAATGGATAATTTTGATTAAAATAAATTTAAAAGATTTTGCACAAACAAAACTAACATGGTAAAAGTTAGAAGGAAAATAAGAAATTGTGAAAAAAATTTAGAGCAAATTTTTATGTTGAAGGCCTCATTTTTCAAATAAAGAGAGAACTGAATCACATATTTATGGATAAGAATCATTTGCCAATTGATAAATGGTCAAACGATGTGAAGAGACAATTTTTAGAAGAAGAAATCAAAACTATCTATAGTCATATGAAAAAATTCTCCAAATGACTATTGATTAGAAAAATGGAAATTAAACTCTGAGGTGCTACCTCACACCTATTGGATTGACTGATATAAAAAAAAATGATAAATATTGGAGAGGATTGGGAAAATTGGGACTCTGATGCACTGTTGGTGGAGTTGTCAACTGTTCCAACCATTCTGGAGAGCAGTTTGGAACCATGCCTAAAGGACTATAAAACTGTGTCTAACCTTTGACCCAGAAACACCACCACTAGGTCTATATCTCAAGGAGATTTTAAAAAAAAAGAAAGGGATCCATATGTACAGAAATATTTATATTACATCTTAAGGAAGGAGGAGAGAAAGGAAAGCAGGAGAGAATTTGAACTCAAAAATAAATTTAAACGAATGTTAAAATCATTTTTACATGTAGTTGAGAAAAATTAAATTCAAAACAGAGAAATATTAAAATAAAAAAAAGGATCCCATGGTTAGAAACTTGAACCCTCTTTTCTTTGACTGTCACAAGAATGTAGCCTCAGGGGTGGCTAGGTGGCGCAGTGAGTAGAGCGCTGGCCCTGGAGTCAGAAGGACCTGAGTTCGGATCCGGCCTCAGACACTTAACCCACACAAAAAAAAAAAAAAACAAAAAACAAAAACCTAGCCGTGTGACCTTGGGCAAGTTACTTAACCCCAATTGCCCTAAAAGGGGTGGCTAGGCGGCGCAGTGAGTAAGAGCGCCGGCCTCGGAGTTTGGATGACCCGAGATCAAATCCGGCCTCAGAAAATGAGCACCCACGCATAAATAATGACTAGCCTTGTAACCTTGAGCAAGTTACTTAACCCCAATTGCTAAAAAAAAAAAAAAAAATGTAGCCTCAGTGGGGCTTGATTATCACAACAACCTTGGAATTCCATAATTATTATTATTTGGAGATGAGGAAAGTGAGATTCAGCTAGGGTTAGAAACTTGCCCTATCACAGGGCTTTTTGTCATTTGTTATTCAATTGTTTCAGTCATGTTTTCTCTTTGTGACTCTATTTGGGATTTTCTTGGCAAAGGCACTGGAATGATTTGCTATTTCCTTCTGCAGCTCATTTTACAGATGAGAAAACTGAGGCCAACAGGGTGAAGTGACTTGCCCAGGGTCACAAGCTAGTAAATATTTATGGTCACATTTCAACTCAGATCTTTCTGTCTCTAGGCCCTGAACTCTATCCACTACAGCCCCTAGCAACCCCTGTAACAGAGCTAGTTAGTGTTAAAGATAGAATTCAGATCCTAATCTCTTAACTCTAAATCCAATAGTTTTTACATTATGCTACCTTGATAAAACTATGTTAGAAATGTAGTTGTTAATGTGCAAGGATGATTCTAAGGATTGTTCTTGTCTATATAATTGCATCTATGTATATTTTCATGTGTATACATATACCTACATATATATATATATATATATATATATATATATATATATATATATATATATATATATACACACATATGCTCAGGTATGTCAGCATGAAGTATAACTGGAGAACTAGTTTTATAGGCAATATTAGTTCATACATTCCAAACAGCAAAATTATCCTCAGAATTTGCAAAACACTGGAAAAGAATCTTCTTGTTCTTCCATATAGCAATCTTTTTTAGTAGGTGTCTTGATATTCTACATAATAAAACTGGGTCACAGACAAGTTGTAGGACTTGCGTTAGGCTCTTCAGCATGCCAGTGACCTCATTCTAAAAGATTCTTTTCTAAAAATTTTCCTCAACAGCAATTTAACCTTTGACCTAGCTACACCACTGCTAGGCTGTTACTCAAAAAAGATCAAAGAAAGTGGGAAAGGTTCTTTATGTACAAAAATATTTAGAGCAGCTCTTTTTGTGGTGGAAAAAAAAAAAACTTCCTGAAAACTAAGGCGAAATCCATCAATTGGCAAATGGCCAAATAAAATCGCAGTATATGAGTGTGATAAAGTACGATTGTGCTGTAAAAGTGAGGAAATAAATGATTTTTAAGAGACTTGAAAGACATATGACTGGATGCAGAGTAAAGTGAGCAGAAACAGAATAATTTATATTATAACATCAATATTATAATAACAAATATTTTTGAAGCCTTATAAGCTAATGGAGAATGAAATGAGTATAACCAGGAGATAATTTATATGACAGCAATCCTTTAAAAACGACTTTGAAAGCTATGATTAATATAATGACCATGCCAGATCTGAAAGGTCTAATGATGAAAAATACATCTAATACAGAAAGGTGAGCATTTGGGATACAGAATGAAACCTACCTATATCTATATGCATATTTACATATCCATATTAACATACATTTGTATGTATATTTGCATAGTTATTGGGTAATTTGTTTTGCTTCATTATTCATGTTTGTTGCAAGAATTTTTTCTTATTTTTTCAGTTGAATGGGTGGAGATAAAATCAATTTCTATTTATTTAAAAATAGAGTTCTGAGGGTACTCTAGACATGAAATATTGCATGAACTTTCAAATAAGATTATTGTATTATTAGTTTTACCAAATTGGTTTACTTTGTTACAAGAGAGTTCTCTCAGAGGGAGAGTAATCTGTAAATATTTCTCATATAAAAACCCAAGCATTAATAAAACTGAAAGTGTAAAAAAGGTTTTGTCTATTGAGTAAGATATAGTGCAAGTGCTGAACACAGTGCCTTGCACATATAGGTACTTAACAAATGCTTATTTACTGTTTGTTGACAGACCACATAACTTTTCAGTGTGATATGATAGAGTGCTGAACTTGAAATCAAGCTTCATGGGTCTCAGTTGTGCCTGAGAAAGTAACATGAAGTCTCAGTTTTCTAATGGTGATAACATTAGTACCAGGGGTGGGGAACCTGAGGCTTCAAAGTCACAGGTGGCCTTCTAGGCCCTCAAGTGTCTCCCTTTGACTGAATCCAAACTTCACAGAACAAATCCCTCCTTAATAAAAGGATTTGTTCTGTGAAATTTGGATACAGTTAAAGGGCAGCATTTGAGGATCTAGAGGGTCACCTGCAGCCTTGAGGCCACAGCTTCTCCATCCCTGTTAGACTACATGTCTCACAAAATTCTGATAATGTGATGTTTTGTGAATTTTAAGATAAAATATGTGTATATAATGCAAATATGAATTTTTATTTAGCCAAAAAAAGTTTAGTGTAACTTTGTTAAAGACTAAAATTGGGCTATATTTCTTAAAACAAGCCAAACACAGCTTTTTGTACAGGAAAACTCCTAAAAACCCTTCTGATACTGTAAAAAATAAGTATAGTCTAGTTATGGGATCTTAGTACTAGAAGGGAACCTAAAAATAATTAGGATCATAGAATTTAGAAGTCAAAGGGCTTCTTTGCTAATGGATTCTTAGAATAAAAGATGCAACTCCTGATGTTAAGCCTGAAATAAAATATTGATAGGGCTTCTTAACCTGTGTGTGTGTGTGTGTGTGTGTGTGTGTGTGTGTGTGTGTGTGTGATAGTAACTGTTAGGAGTCTTTTAAAGTCTATGGACTCCTCAGAATTATTTGTGTTGTTGTTGTTGTTGGTTTTTAAACATTATTGATTGAAGGAAATTCTGTTAGAAGATAATGAAAAAATGTAATCTTTCCCCATTGTAATTCTTTTTAAAAAATTTATTTGTTTATTTTTAGTTTACAAGATTCAATTCCATAGTTCCTTGAGTGTCAAATTTCCCTTCCTGCACTCCTCCCAGCCCCCATGACAGCATATAGTCCAGTATAGGATCTGCAAATACTGTCACAATAAACATTAGGCAAGTTATAAAGGCGTGTTATACTAGATGAGATGAAAAATGGTGAAGAAGAAATAAAACCAAACAATGAAAAGAAAAAGATCAATTAGTTTTCTTCCATCAGGATTCAAGCTCAGTTCTTTCTAGTTATTTCTCTTGATGTAGGCATCTCTCTCCTTCATGAGTCTTTCGGGATTGGCATATATCACTGCATTGCTGAGAAGAGTCCAGTCTGTCATAATTGGTCATCACAGATATGCTATGTCTGTGATTGTATACAAATTTCTTCTGATTCTACTCTTCTCCCTCAGCATCAGTTTGTGTAAGACTCTCCAGGTAAATATGAAAACTGTCTCCTACTTGTTTCTTATAGCACAATAATATTCAATTACATGCATATACTGCAACTTGTTTAGCCATTTCCAATTGATGGGCACCCCTTTAATTTCCAATTCTTTGCAACCACGAAAAGAGCTGCTATAAATTTCTGTACATATGGGTCTTCATCCCTCTTCTATGATCTCTTTGGGAAATAACCCTAGAAGTGGTATTGCTGGCTCAAAGGGTATGAAATTATTTATAGCCCTTTCAGTATAATTCCAGATTGCTCTCCAGAATGGTTGGATAAGTTCACAACTCCACCAGCAATGCATTAGTGTTCCAATTTGCCCACATGCTCTCCAGCATTTGTTATTTTCCTGTTTTGTCATCTTAGCCAATCTGACTGGAGAGATGTGGTACCTCAGAGTTGTTTTGATTTGCATTTCTCTAATCAATAGTGATTTAGAGCATTTCTTCATATGCTTATAGATATCTTTAATTTCTTTCTCTGAAAACTGTCTGTTCATATCCTTTGACTATTTATCAATTGGGGAATAATTGAATTCTTTTAGATTTGATTCAGTTCTCTGTATATTTGAGAAATGAGTCCTTTATCAGAGACATAGGTTGTAAAAATTCTATCCCAATTTTCCACCTCCCTCTTGATCTTGGTTACGTTGGCTTTGTCTGTACAGAAGCTTTTCAATTTAATGTAATCAAAATTATCCATTTTGCCTTTTATAATGCTCTCTAATTCTTGTTTGCTCCTAAAGTCTTTCCCTCTCCACAAATCTGACAGGTAAACTATTCCTTGCTTTCCCAGATTGCTTACAGTATCATCCTTTATACCTAGATCATGCACCCATATAGACTTGATTTTAGTATATGGTGTTAGTTTATGATCTATGCCCAGTTTCTGCCATACTGTATTCCAGTTTTCCCAGCAGTTTTTGTCAAATACTGCATTATTTTCTCAAAAACTGGGGTCTTTGGATTTATCAAACAATAGATTACTATATTCGTTTATTGCTGGATCTCGTGCACCCAATCTATTTCATTGATCCACTACTCTATTCCTCAGCCAGTACCAAGCAGTTTTAATAACTGCTGCTATATAATACAGATTAAAATCTGGTATACTAGTTCACCTTCCCCAGCATTTCTTTTCATTAATTCCCTTGATATTCTAGACCGTTTGTTCTTCCAAATAAATTTTGTTATTATTTTGTCTAATGCTAGAAAGTAGTTTTTTGGTAAATTGATTGGTATGGCACTAAATATATAATTTAGTTTGGGTAAAATTGTCATTTATATTATATTAGCTTGACCCAGCCACGAGCAATTGATATTTTTCCAATTAGTTAGATCTGACTTTATTTGTGTGAGAAGTGTTTTGTAGTTGTGATCATATAGGTCCTGGGTTTGTTTTGGCAGGTAGATTCCCAAATATTTTATAATGTCTACAGTGACTTTAAATGGGATTTCTCTTTCTATCTCTTGCTGTTGAATTTCATTAGAGATGTACAGGAATGCTGAGCATTTACATGGCTTTATTTTATGTCCTGCAACTTTGCCAAATTTATTTATCATTATCAAGTAGTTTTTTACTTGATTCTCTAGGATTCTCTAAGTATATCATCATATCATCTGCAAAGAGTGATAGCTTGGTCTCTTCTTTTCCTAATTTGATTCCTTTTATTTCTTTTTTTCCCCTCTAATTGCTACTGCTAACATTTCTAGTACCAGATTGAATAAGAGGGGTCATAGTGGACACCCTTGTTTCATTCCTGATCTTATTGGAAATGCTTCTAGTTTAACCCCATTTCATATAATACTTGCTGATGGTTTGATAGATGCTATCAACTATTTTAAGGAAGGTTCCATTTATTCCTATACTTTCTAGTGTTTTTAATAGAAATGGATGTTGTACCTTGTCAAAAGCATTTTCTGCATCTATTGAGATAATCATGTGGTTTCTGCTAGTTTTATTGTTGATATGATCGATTATACTGATAGTTTTCCTAATATTAAACCATCCTTGCATTCTTGGAATAAATCCTACCTGATCAAAGTGTATTATTCTTGTGATAAGTTGTTGTAGTCTTTTAGCTAATATTTCATTTAAAATGTTTGAATCCAGATTCATGAGAGAAATTGGTCTATAATTTTCTTTCTCTGTTTTATCTCTTCCTGATTTAGGAATCAGTACCATATTTGTGTCATAAAAAGAATTTGGTAGGACTCATTCTTCACTAATTTTCCCAAATAGTTTGTAGAGTATTGGAATCAATTGTTCTTTAAATGTTTGATAGAATTCACTAGTAAACCCATCTGGCCCTGGGGAGTTATAGAACCCCTAGGGAGTTCATTGATGGCTTGTTTGATTTCTTTTTCTGAGATGGTGTTTATTTAGGTAATTCACTTCCTCTTCAGTTAATCTGGGCAACTTGTATTTTTGTAAATATTCATCCATTTCATTAAGGTTGTCATATTTATGTGCATACAATTGGGAAAAATTATTCCTAATTATTGTTTTGATTTCCTCTTCATTGGAGGTAGATTCACTATTTTCATTTTTGATACTCATAATTTGTTTTGCTTCTTTCTTCTTTTTGATCATATTGAGTAAGGGCCTATCAATTTTATTGGTTTTTTCATAAAACCAGCTCTTAGTTTTATTTATTAATTCAATAGTTTTCTTAATTTCAATTTTCTTAATCTCTCTTTTGGTTTTCAATATATCTAATTTAGTACTAACTTGGGGATTTTCAATTAGTTCTTTTTCTAGCTTTTTCAATTGCACATCCAATTCATTGGCCTCCCTTTTCCCTCTCTCTTTTTTTTTCTTTTTGGAGGGCAATTGGGGTTAAGTAACTTGCCCAAGGTCACTCGGCTAGGTTTTTGTTTGTGTGTGTGTTAAGTGTCTGAGGCCGGAACCGAACTCAGATCCTTCTGACTCCAGGGCCGACACTCTATTCACTGTGCCACCTAGCTGCCCCAACCTCCCTTTTCTCTAATTTATTCATGTATGCACTCAGGGATATAAAACTTCCCCAAAGAACTGTCTTTAATGCATCCCACAAATTTTGATATGTTGTCTCATTATTATCATTCTGTTGAATGAAATTACTGATTCTTTCTATAATTTCTTGTTTGACCCACTCATTCTTTAGGATTAAATTGTTTAATTTCCAATTAGTTTTTAGTCTATCTTTCCATGGCCCTTTATTGCATATAATTTTTATTGCATCATGATATGAGAATGATGCATTTAATATTTCTGCCTTTCTGCACTGAATTGTTTTTATGCCCTAGTACATGGTCTATTTTTGAGTATGTACCATGCACTGCTGAGAAGAAAGTAAATTCCTTTTTATCCCCATTCAGTTTTCTCCAGAGATCTATCATATCCAGTCTCTCTAAAATTCTATTCGCCTCCTTAACTTCTTGTTTATTTTGAGCTTAGATTTATCAAGTTCAGAGAGGGGGAGATTAAGGTTCCCACTAGTATAGTTTTGTTTTGTTTTGTTTTTTTGCTTTTTGGAGGGCTATTGGGGTTAAGTAACTTGCCCAAGGTCACATGGCTAAGTTTTTGTTTATGTGTGTTAAGTGTCTGAGGCTGGGTCTGAACTCAGGTCCTTCTGACTCCAGGGCCAGCACTCTACTCACTGCGCCATCTAGCCACCCACCACTAGTATAGTTTTGCTGTCTATCAGAGTAAGTTACTCCCCGTTTGACACCATACCAATGAAAGTAAATTTCAAACAGTGTTTCTATCCCTCCTTCCTTCTCTTCTCTTTAATGAATTTATGTGTCTATTAACATTAGAATCTTAAACTTTACTGATTTATTTGATCCCTCTTTGAACCAGAACCAGTGAGAATAGTGTTTGGATGTTGTTCCTCTCCCTCCTCCTTTCCCCTCTTCTATAGTGTGTTTTAATGTCCCTTCATATGGCATATTTTACCTTTTCCTAGCTCATCCTTTCCTTTTTCCCATTACAGTCTCTTTGATCCCCTTAATAGTTTTTTTTTTAAATCTTCAGGTTAATTCATTCATACCCACACCATCTATCTATGTATAACCCTTTTGAAAGTCATGATAACCATAAAAATTTCAATATTGACAGTTATCAGCTCCTCATATAGGGATGTGAATGTTTTGCTCTTGTTGCATAGCAAGTTATGTGCATGTGTGCATGACTGTGGGTGTGTGCATGTATGTATGTGTGAGTCTGTGTTTTCCTTGTTTACCTTTTTATGTCTTTCTTGAGTCTTGTAATTGGAGGTCAAATTTTCCATTTAGCTCTGGCTTTTCCATCAGGAATGTCTGGAAGTCCCTTATTTCTTTAAATGACTATCTCCTTGTCTGAAAGATTATGCTCAGTTTTGCTGGGTAGTTAATCCTTGGTTATAGTCCTAGCTCTCTTGCCCTATGAAATATCAAATTCCAGTCCCTCAGATCTTTTAATGTAGAAGCTGCTAGGTCCTGTGTGATCCTGACTGTAGTTCCTCGATATTTGAATTGTTTCTTTTTGGCCGCTTGCAGTCTTTTTTTTTCCTTAATCTTGTAATTCTGGAATTGGGCTACTATATTTCTTGGAGTTTTCAATTTGGGATCTCTTTCAGGAGGAGTCTGGTGAATTCTTTCGATAACTATTTTATCTTCTGATTCCAGGACTTCAGGACAGTTTTCTTTCCTTCCTTCTTTCTTTCTTTCTTTCTCTCTCTCTCTCTCTCTCTCTCTCTCTCTCTCTCTCTCTCTCTCTCTCTCTTTCTTTTGTTACTAATTTATTTATTTATGTATGTACATATAGATTTAAAAAGAGAATGGATGGTGAATGGAGGTGAATTTGAAAGACAACTAAAGATTTAACTCAAAAGAAAGGTGAAAAAGGAAAAATCTCTTAGCAAGTGACCTTTCGTTGAGATTAGAAGGAAATATGGGTATAAGAATGTCAGTGTAGCAGGAGTGATGAAAGGAACCCTTAATTTTGCTGAACCTACCATGCAGCTTGGTATGGGCTCTGGTTCTTGCTAGGATAACACAATAACACAAACATCTCCTAATTGGTCTACAGTGACTAGGGACAATCTCAGATTTGAGGGGCTCAGAACAAATCAGGGATTCCCCTGATTATCCTAGCTACATCAGAAATGTGATTTGTCGATATGAATATGAGTCTGTTGGAAGGTGCTTGTGTCAGACAGCCGTATATCTCTCACAGCCCTGGAAAACTTAGAAGACCATTCCTGGGGCGGAGCCAAGATGGCAGAGTAGAAACAGCTCATCCAAGCCACTCTGCCCCCACATTCCCCCCAAACGATGTAAAAGGGGACTCTGAGCAACTTCTGGAGCCCCAGCACCCACAGAACGACACAAAGAAGCTAAACTCCCGCTGAGGATAGCCCAGCAGCCATGCAGGAAGGACCAGCGCAGGGGTCTGGGACCTGGCAGGGTGCAGCTCGCAGAGCGCAGGAGCGGAGCCGAGCCCAGGTCCGCATGAGCCGAGGTTTTAGCCCCAGGGCACCAGGGCCAGCAGCCGGCTGGAGGAACCCCAGAACACCAGGAGCTGTGGCAACTCCAGAATTATCAACATAGACTTGCCTGGGACAAAGTAAGAGGTTAGTGTCCTATGGTCTTTGGGACTGGTATTAGGGAATGCGTCGGCTCCCTCCCCTAGGGGCTAGAAGCCGCTGAGGACAAACGCCATTTTGTAGTTTTCAGAGGCAGCACCCGCTCCCAGCCTGCAAATTTGTAGGGAGATCCAGCGATCAGTCTTGGGGGGTAATCGCTCTTGCTTTAACCTCCCTGGATCTGGATTGTGATCTAGGGTGGAAGTCGTGGGTAGGTTTACAGCTTGCCAGAAACGGAAGTTGCCCCCCACACGTTCGGGACGAAAATTCCTCTATCTGGCCTTAAAGCCATAGTGTGGCAACAAGTCCAAAAGTGAAGTAATTAAGTGGCAACATGCCAAGGCAAAGGAAACAGAAAAATGCAACCCTAGACACCTATTTTGGGGGCATAGAGCAGGAAAAGGACTGTGAGGTCAGAAGTCCTGCTCCAAAAGCCCCAGGGGAAACCATGAGCGGATTGCAGGCCATAGAGGACCTTAAGAAGGACTTTAAAAATCAAATAAGAGAAGTGGAGGAAAAATTGGAAAGAGAAATGAGAAGGATGCAGGAAAAGTATGAAATGAGGGTCAACAGCCTGACTGAAGAAAACAACACCTTAAAAAATAGACTAACTCAAATAGCAAAGGAGGCCCAAAAGGGCAATGAGGAGAAGAATGCCTTAAAAAGTCGAATTTGCCAGATGGAAAAAGAATTTCAAAAGTTCACTGAGGAGATTCATTCCTTCAGAGTTAGACTGGAACAAATGGAAGCTAATGACTTATGAGAAATCAAGATGCTGTTAAGCAGATCCAAACAAATGAAAGATTAGAAGGCAATGTGAAATATCTCATGGGAAAAACCACTGACCTGGAAAATCGATCCAGGAGAGACAGTTTAAAAATTATTGGACTACCTGAAAGCCATGATCAAAGAAAGAACCTAGAAATCACCCTTCAAGAAATTCTCAAGGAAAATTGCCCTGATATTTTAGATCCAGAGGGCAAAATAGAGGTTGAAAGAATCCACCCATTACCTCCTGAAAAAGATCCCAAAAAGAAAACTCCCAGGAATATTATAGCCAGGTTCCAGAATCCCCAGATCAAGGAGAAAATACTCCAAGCAGCCAGGAAGAAACAATTTCAATATTGTGGAAACACAATCAGAATAGCCCAGGACCTGGCAGCTTCTACACTGAGGGATTGAAGGGCATGGAATATGATATTCCAGAGGGCAAAAGAACTGGGAATGAACCCAAGGGTCACCTACCCAGCAAAACTGAGTATTTTATTTCAGGGAAAATATGGTCATTCAGTGGAATAGAGGACTTTCAAGCATTCTTGAGGAAAAAAACAGAATTGAATAGAAAATTTGACACCCAGACACAAGAAGGAAGAGATGCCTGAGAAGGTAATCAGGAAAAGAAATCAAAAGGAACTTATCAAAGTTGAACTATTTACATTCCTATATGGAAAAACAATAACTGTGAGTGATGATATCTTTCTCACTATGAAAATAATGGAAGAAGGGTGTGTGGTCATATGAATACATATGTGAATGTGTGTGTATATGGTTACAGTTATATATGGATAGATGGCATAGGTTGAATTTGTTGGGAAGGTAGAATACTCAAGGGATGAAATTATGAGGTGAGAGAGGAAAGTGGCAAGAGGAGATGGGGAGAGACAGGGTAGTGTAAACTATCCCATGCAGAAGAAGCAAGGGGAAGTGGTTGCAAAAGACGGGGAGAATAAGGAAGGATAAAAAGGCAAAACCTCATTCAAACTGAATTTGTTTCAGGGAGAAAATGACATACATAGTAAATGGGATATCTCAACCTGCAGCAGGATAGGGGGAAGGGGGATGGGAGGAGGGATGATGGATGGGAGGGCATCCTTGGGGTGAGGGGAGGTTGGAAGTACCCACTATAAAAGAGGGACAGGATCATGTAGGGAATGGACCAGGTGGGGGTTGGGATGAGTGGGAGGCAATTATAAGCAGCCTTGTACAATATATCTACTATGATAATGTTTTGCATAGCTAGACATGTACAACATGTACTGAATTACTTATCTCCTAAGAGGGAATGGGTGACAAGGGAGGAAGGAAATGGATCTGAAATTTGAGGTCGTAACATTAAATGTTTCAAATATATATAAATACTATTATTAATACTCTTTTGCTTGTAATAGGGAGATAAGATGTGCAGGCATTGGGATGCAAAGACTCACCTTCCTCTAATGGAAAAGTAGATGGGGGTATGGGAGAAGGTATGGGAGAGAGCAGATTGGAGGAAGCGATATCTTGTGGGATTATTGTTCTGGGACGTTGGCTAGGGGAATAACGGGGGAAAATGATTGTAACTCAAAATCTGGCGGAAATGAATGATGTAAAACAGAAGTTAATAAAGCATTTGTTTAAAAAAAAAGACCATTCCTTCCTTAGAATTTTAAAAAATCCATACACTTGAATGACCAATGGGTTTTGGCATGCAGTGGTTCATCTACTTGCTCTTCAACTCACTCACCTTGATAGCTGTTTCTTAGGAATTCTCACTCTTAGGATTCAAGGTGCTTCTCTTCACTCTTTTTTTTTGAGTATTAATAATAGTATTTATATATATTTGAAACATTTAATCTTAAGACACCTTGAATTTCAGATCTATTTCCTTCCTCCCTTGTCACCCATTCCCTCTGGGGAGATAAGTAATTCAGTATATGTTGTACATATTTAGCTATGTAAAACATTATCATAGTAGATATATTGTACAAGGCTGCTTATAATTCTCTCCCACTCATCCCACCCCCCACCTGGTCCATTCCCTACTTGATCCTGTCCCTCTTCTATAGTGGGTACTTACAACCTCCCCTCCCCCCAAGGATGCCCTCCCATCCATCATCCCTCCTCTCATCCCCCTTCCCCCTATTCTGCTGTAGGTTGAGATATCCCATTTAGTATGTATGTCATTCTCTCCCTGAACCAAATTCAATGAGAATGTGGTTCTGCCTTTTTGCCTTTCTATTCTTCCCCTCCTTTGCAACCACTTCCCCTTGCTTCTTCTACATGGGATAGTTTACCCTACCCTGTCTCTCCCCATCTCCTCTTGCCACTTTCCTCTCTCATCTCATAATTCCACCCCTTGAGTATCCTCCCTTCCCAACAAATTCAACCTATGCCCTCTATCCATATATAACTGTAACCATATACACACACATTCACATATGTGTTCATATGACCATACACCCTTCTTCCATTAGGGACAATTTTCTTTGACAATCTCTTGGAGGTTGTTGTCTAGGCTGCTTTTTCATCATGCCTTTCTGGTAGACCAGTAATTCTTAATTTATCTCTCCTGGATTTGTTCTCTAGGTCAGTTGTTTTACCAGTGAGATATTTTACATTTTCTTCCAATTTTTCAATCGTCTTGTTTTGTTCGATTGACTCTTGGTGCATCATAGAGTTCTGAGTTTCAATTTGATTGGTTCTAATTTTTAGTGAATTATAGTCTTTAGTTAATTTTTGAACGGCCTTTTTTAGGGAGGTATTTGCTCCAATAACTTCACTAATTTTACTTTTTAAGGATTTGTTTTCTTCACTGAAACTTTTTTTCCAAGTTGGTCACTGCCTCCCTGATTTGGTCTTTAAAATCTTTCTTAAACTGCTCCAAGAATGCTATTTGGGCTTGAGACCAGTTCATATTTCCTTCTGTGGTCTCAGGTGTGGGTAAAGAGTCCAAATTGTCCTGTGTATTTGGTTGTTCTTGACCTACATAATAAGCTTGGATTGATTTTCTTGCCTTCCCCTTCTCCTCAGCTTCCTTCCTTCCCATTGTGATTTCCTATTTCTTAATATCCCAGGCTGTGAGCTAAGGGCCTGTCCTTGACTTTGAATGATGTAGCCTCTGGGTGTGTAGTTTGTGGCTAAGGCAGGAATCTCAGAGATGTATGTTGATGTGCACAGAGTAGTCTGTGGGAGAAAGAAGGTTTGGCCACTTCAGATTTCTGCCTCTATAACCCTGGGCTATAGCTCAGACAGCCTTTTGATGGTCAGGTGAGGTGGGGCTCATTGGGACCGCTCCCTCTCTTCTCTTCAGACTCCTGGCTGTCTCAGTTACATGCCTTCTTGAAGACTCCCAAGCCTGAGGCTATTTCCACTAACTTGGGATTTCAATCTGGGTGGGAGGCTTATCTTTGGGTTTTCTACTTCATGAAGGAGGGATGGGGGGATCAGAGCAACTAGAATTTACTTTGCCATTCTAGTCCCTGCATTATAAAGGCAGGCAATTTCTAAACTTCCAGGCTGGGGGCCGATTGCTGCAAGAGAAGCTGCTGTCTCTGCTGGGGTCCTGAGCACTCTCCTACCTGGCTCCAATCATCCCTCCTATTCCCTTGTTAGATGAAGATGGGATGACTGCCATTCGTCCTTGGTAAGTCTGCAGGCTGGGGCTTCTTCTCTCTCTGGTGTAGTCTCCTTGTCTGCTCTTAGGTCTGAGCTGTGCAGACCCCACATGCTCTGTGCTTGCCCTGTCCAGATGCACTGGGCACTTTCCTGGGCTGGATTCTACCATGCTCTGTCTCCAAGTGGATTTTGTCACTCCAGAATCCGTTCAGATTCACTTTTTAAGGTTTAGTGATGGGATTCATGGAGGAGCTTAGAGAAGTTCCTGCTTCCTTTCCACCATCTTGGCTCCACCCCACCCCACCCCCATTTTAATTCTTGTATCTCCTGAAACCTCTTAGGGTCCATGGATCCCAGATTAACAACCCACTTTAACTTATAATAGACTTTCAGTTTAACAATTCATCCTTTACCTTCAGACTAAACAAACTGGACAATCCCTGTTAGGGAAATCCCTATAAGACAAACTCTGAAGTCCCCTCCAACTCTAATTCCTATGATCCTTGAATCACCTCTCCACAGCTCTGAAGTATCTGCATTTTGGCAATGAGCTGAAGTGATCCCTCCCTAGTTCTTTACTGGTTTCTGAACCACTTGGAAATGACAAAGTGTTTTGGAGATCTGTGTTTCTTTCCTTTGTCATTCTACGGATTCTGTCAATATCTTCTGTTCTGAAGCATAGGGTCTGGTTCTATTATTTTTAGATTTTGGCTTAAGAGAACCCATAATCCTTTCTAATCTGGTCCTTAAAAGTGACCCATCTCTGGACTTTGAGATTCTAAAGGACTGGCACAGTTTTTCAGGAGCATTTTAGGAGCTGTGGTATCAGTCATGTCCAACTCTTTGTGACCCCATTTGGAGTTTTCTTGGCAGAGATACTGTAATGGATACTTACCGTTTACTTCTCCAGTTCATTTTATATATGAGGAAACTGAGGTAAACAGGGTTAAGTGACTTGCCTGTGGTCACTTGCTAGTTAAATAGCTGCAGTTGAATTTCAACTCAGGTCTTTCTGACACCAAGCTCACCACTCAAAGTACTGTGTCATGAAGCTGCCCCAGGAACATTTCTGGATTAGGGTAAATCACATAATAACTCTGAAACATGAATCACCCTATGAGAATCTTGTTCATTTCCAGCCATAAATTCTCCATTGAGCACCAGTGAAGCAACTTGGTTGTCCATCTATCATTTTTCTACCTAACTCTATGATTACCCCCAATTCTTTAAAAAAATCATTTAATTCCCATATACCTTTGACAGCAACAGCTGATGTACAAACTACTACTAGTGATATGCTCCAGTTTACTTAAGACCAACAGATGTTTCTGCATTGTTTTTTGGAGGTCAGCTGTCTCTGAAGACCATGTTGTTCCAAGATTCACAGCCATGTAAGAACATGGATATGAAACAAATAAGGGTTTCTGTGTCAGGAAGCAGATTGGAATTATTAAGACTACAACAAAACTCCCCAGATGTAATCCAGCCCCATTCTTTTTTCTTCTGAGGGATAGGATTCATTTATTTTTTGTGGTGGTTTTTACAAAGTATTATCTTTTTATAACACTCATTTTAAAAATATTTTGAGTTCTTACTTCTCTCGCTCCCACTCTCACTCTACCCATTGTGAAGGCAAGAAATGTGACATTAATTATACATATGAAATCATGCAAAACATGTTTCTATAACAGAAATGTTGCAAAAAGAAAAGGCAAGAAAAAGAATGTTAAAAAATTATGCTTCAATCTGCATTCCAATTTCATCAGTTCCTTTTCTGGAAGTGGATATCTTTCATCATAAGTTCTTTGGAATTGTCTTGGATCCTTTTTTTTTGCTCAGAATTCACAGTTGATCATCATACGATACTATTGTTACTGTATACAGTGTTCTTCTGGTTCTGTTCTCTTCACTTCATAGCATTTCTCTTTAAGTCTTGCTAGGCTTTTCTGAACCCATCCTGCTTGTCACTTCTTATAGCACAATTGTATTTCATCACAGCCAAAACCTACTTAATTAACTTGGGGTTTACTGGTTAGATTTCTTTCTCTAAGACCAAGTCTTTTTTTTTTTTAAACAAATGCTTTATTAACTTCTGTTTTACATCATTCATTTCCGCCAGATTTTGAGTTACAATCATTTTCCCCCCATTATTCCCCTACCCAACCTCCCTGAATAGCAGTCCCACAAGATATCGCTTCCTCCAATCTGCTCTCTCCCATACCTTCTCCCATACCCCCATCGACTTTTCCATTAGAGGAAGATGAATCTTTGTGTCCCAATGCCTGCACATCTTATCTCCCAATTATAGGAAAAAGAGTATTAATAATAGTATTTATATATATATTTGAAACATTTAATGTTACGACCTTGAATTTCAGATCCATTTCCTTCCTGCCTTGTCACCCATTCCTTCTTGGGATATAAGTAATTCAGTATATGTTGTACATGTCTAGCTATGCAAAACATTATCATAGTAGATATATTGTACAAGGCTGCTTATAATTCCCTCCCACTCATCCCACCCCCACCTGGTCCATTCCCTACATGATCCTGTCCCTCTTCTATAGTGGGTACTTCCAACCTCCCCTCACCCCAAGGATGCCCTCCCTTCCATCATCCCTCCTCTAAGACCAAGTCTTAAACCCAATTCACTCTGGATCTCAGGAATTGGAAAACAATAGGTTTCTGCTCCAGTACCATTTAAAGGGTTTTTTTGGGTCCTTCTGACTCAATGGAGTCAGAATGGAAATAGTAACTGTTTCTCTTTTGACTAGCAATCCTGAAGGTCTTCCCCTGCCAGTTTGATTTTTTTAAATAAAGGGCCATCCCTTGACTCACTTCTTAAAGAAGCCCATTCACTTAATGGACATTGCATCACTTGAAAAGACCTTAGTTTAAAAGGGCCAAGGTCTCCCATTGCATCCTGGGCCAAGTCCAGTTGTCCTGATCAGTATCTGGCCACTGGACCCAGATGGCTCTGGAGGAGAAAGTGAAACTGCTGACTTTGCATAGACCTCCTTCACTCAGATCAAAGCTGATTACAAGTCATATCATCATTTTGATTATGTCATTGAGGATGAAGGACAAACCACATTCCATCACAATTACATATTACAGTTCAGTCATTTCCTGATTGATGGGCATGCCCTCAATTTCCAGTTCTTTGCTACCACAAAAAGAGCTGCTATCAATATTTGTGTACATATAGGTCTTCCCCTGCCCCTTTTACAAATCTCTTTGGGATATAGATATATTAGTGGTATTGTGGGGTCAAAGTATATGCACAGTTTTATAGCCCTGTGAGCTCAGTTCCAAATTGCTCTCCAGAATGGTTGGATCACTTCACAATTCCACCAACAGTGCATTAGTGTCCCAATTTTCCATATCCTCCCCAATAGTTGTAATGTTCCTCTTCTGTCATATTAGCCAATCTGATAGGTGTGATGTGGTACCTCAGAGTTTGTTTTAATTTGCATTTCTCTAATCAATAGTGATTTAGAGTACTTTTATATGATTAAAGAAGCTTTGATTTCTTCTTCTGAAAACTGCTTGTTCATATCCTTTCACCATTTATCAATTGTGGAATGACTTGTGTTTTTATAAATATGATTCACTAATCTATGCATTTGAGAAATGAGGCTTTATCAGAGAAATTTGCTGTAAATTTCCCCCACAGTTTCTTGCTTTCCTTTTAATCTTGTCTTCACTGGTTTTATTTGTGAAAAATCTTTTTATGTAATATAATCAAAATTGTCTTTTTCATAAGCCATGATGTATGCTTTTTATCTTTTATTTGGTGACAAATTCTCCCCTTATCTTACAGGTAAAATATTCCATTCTCCCTTAATTTGTAGATGACATTACTCTTTATGTCTAAATCATGTGCTCATTTTGATCTTATCTTGGCATGTGAGGTGATATATTCTGTATACTTAGTTTCTGCCAGAGTGCTTTACAATTTTCCCAGCAATTTTTGTCAGTGAGTTCTTGTCCCCAAAGCTTGGGTCTTTGGGTTTATCAAGTAGTAGATTACTATGGGCACTTACTATAAAATATTATGTTCCTAATCTATTTCACTGATACACGATTCCATTTCTTAACCAGTACCAGACTGTTTTGATGATTACCCATTTGTAATATAGTTTGAAACTGGTATTGTTAGACCATTTTCCTTCATATTTCTTTTCATTAATTTCCTTGATATTCTTGACCTTTTGTTATTTCCAATGAATTTTGTTATTATTTTTTCTGGTTCTATAAAATAATTATTAGTGGTTTGGTATGGCAATGAATAAGTAAATTCCTTTAGGTATAAATGTCATTTTTATCATATTAGTTTGGCCTAACCATGGGCAATTAATATTTCTCCAGTTGTTTAAATATGACTTTATTTGTGTGAAAAGTGTTTTGGAATTGTGCTCATATAATTCCTGGATTTATCTTAGCAGGTAGACTGCTAAGTATTTTATATTGTCTACAGTTATTCTAAATGGAATTTCTCTTTTTCTCTTGCTGCTTGACTTTGTTGATCATATATACAAATGCTGATGATTTATGTGGGTTTATTTTACATCCTATGACTTTGCTAAAGTTAATTGTTTCAACGTGCCTTTTAGTTGATTCTCTAGGATCATTTAAGTATGCCATCATATCATCTGCAAAGAGCAATAGTGTTGTTTCCTTATTGCCTATTAAAATTCCTTCAATTTCTTTTCTCTTCTTTATTGCTATAGATGGCATTTCTAGGACAATACTGAATAATAGTAGTGATAATGAGCATCTTTGTTTTATGCCTGATCTTATTGGGAAGGCTTCTAGCTTGTCCTCATTACAGATAATGCTTGTTGCATTTTGTCAAAAAAAATTCTGCATATATTGATACAATTATATAAATTTTCATTGTTTTGTTACTGATATGATCAATTAGGGTGATAATTTTCCCAATATTATAATATTAATAGAGAAATGAATATTGAAAGCCCTGAATTCCTGCTATAAATCCCACCTGATTCACCTGATCATAGTGTGTGATCTTTGTGAGGTATTGCTGTAATCCCCTTGGTAGTATTTTATTTAAATATTTTGTATTAATATTGATTAAAATTGGCCTATAATTTTTTCTCTGCTTTTGCTTGTCCTGTTTTAGCTATCAACACCATATTTGTGTTAAAAAAGGAATTTGGTAGGACTCCTTTGCCTATTTTTCCAAATAATTTATATAATATTGGAATTAATTGTTCTTTAAATGTTGAGTAAAATTCACTTGTGAAACCATTTAGTCCTGAGGTTTTTCCCCCAGGAAGCTTATTTATGGTTTATTTAATTTATTTTTCTAAGATGTGGTTTTTTTAAGTATTTGCTCTCTTCTGTTAATCTGGATATTTATATGTTTGTAATATCCATCCATTTTACTCTAATTATCAGCTATATTAGCATTTAATTGAGGAAATAGTTCCTAAGAATTGCTTTAATTTCGTCTTCTTTGGTGGTGAATTCACCTTTTTGATTATTCATACCGATAATTTTGGTTTTCTTCTTTTTAAAAGCAATCATATTAATCACTGGTTTATCTATTTTTAAAAATAAAACTAGCTCCTACTTTTACTTATTAGTTAAATGGTTTTCTTTCAATTTTATTAATCTCTCTTTTGATTTTCAGGATTTCTGATTTGGTATTTTGTTAGGGATTTTTAATTTGTTTTTTTCTTAGTGTTTTGTTGTATTCCCATTTCATCAATCTATTCTTTCTTTATTTTATTGACTTTATTGCTTCTTGATGTCTCATGGAATTAGTAGTTTTTACTTTCCCTGTTCTAATTTTTAAGGGATTATTTACCTCAGTGAATTTTTGTACCTCTTTTCCCATTTGGCCTATTATTTTCATAAAGCTTTATTTTTTTTTTTTTCAGTATTTTTTTTGGCTCTTTTATCAAGCTGCTAGTTCTCCACTCATAATTTTCTTGCATCACTCACATTTCTTTTTGCAAGTTTCCTCCACCACCCTTATCTCTTTCTTTAAAACCTCTTCTAGGAATTCTTGTTGGGCTTAGTTCCAATTAGCATTTTTCTTTGAATCTATAGTTGTAGCTGTTTTCACATTGTCTTCTCAGTTTGTAACAATCTTCAGCTTCCTTGCCACCCTGGTTGCTTTTTATGGTCAAGTTCTTTTTTTGTTGTTTGCTCATTTTTCAAGTTTCAAGCTACTAATAGATGACTTTAACAATGCAATAAATCTCTACTAATTAAAGATATGTAATTTAAAGCAACTCTGAGATTCCATTTCACATTCATCAGATAGACAAAGTTGACAAAAGATGACAAATATTGAAGAAGCTGTGGGAAAATACATAATAATACACTATTAGTGGAGTTGTGAATTAGTTGTCATTCTAGAAAGCAATTTGGAATTACTTTCAAAATGTATCTTAACCATGTACATATCTTTTAGCCCAGTAATACCACTACTAGGCCTATATCCCAAAGACATAAAAGACAAAATAAAAATACCCACATGTGCAAAAATGTTTTTAGTATCTCTTTTTTTTTGTAGTGACAAAGAATAGCAACCTCATGGGTGTACCTGTCAAATAGAAAATTATATGGATATAATAGAGCTAATATCCTCTAAGAAATGATGAAAAGAAAGAACTAAATGAATAGATACAGAATGAAGGGAACAGAACCCAGGAACAATTTACATAATAACAACATCATAAAGACAAATATCTTTCAAAGACTTAGAACACTGATCAGTAAAGGGACCAAACACAATTTGAGGGCACTGATAGAGCATTTTATCCATCTCTTGACATTCTACCCTAAAGGTGCAGAATGAGACATGTATTTTTGTTTGTGGCCAGTGTGGGAATTTGTTTGCCTTAACTATGCACATTTGTTAAGTGGATTTTGTTTTTCTTTTCTTACCTTAAAAGGGGAGGAAGGGAAAATAAGTATTAGTTGACATTTTTTTAATTAAAAAAAAAGTCCTCAAAATAAACCCTCGAGAAAGAAAAATGGTGTTGATGTGACTTCATTCTCACCAATGACACAACCTCCAGTTTACCTGGTTTCAGTTCTGGTATGTAAGGGGCTATGATCCCTTCTCTCCTCTCCTCTCACTCACTGTCTAGTAGGCTTGTTTACCTACCTGACACTAACTCCTGATTTTCTGCCCCTCCTATCTAATATCCCCAAAACATCCTAAATGACCTTCTTCAAGATCCCTCCCAGAACTCCAAAATCAGCCAAATTCTTCTGAATTCCTTTGAAAAGTGCCTAGCTTGAGAATTCACTTTCATTCCATGAAAGTCCCCCCAAATTTTTGTGACCTTGGGTCTTGGAAACCTCAGGGTCACACTATTAATTACCTTAGGTGCAAAGGATTCAAAGATAAAAAAAAACACAAATATAGTCTCTGCCCTTAAGGAATGTGAATTATACTATAAGAATAGAAATTCATATTTAATTATTTGAGTCAGAAGCAAGTACAAAAACTAGTAGCAGGGTTATCATGAAAGATTTCCTGCTAGAGGGGGTCCATGAGTTGAAACTTGGATAACATTAGGAACTTTAATGAGACAGAGGTAAATGTGGGGTGAGGAGGTCTGGATTCCTAGAATAGAGGACAGACTGTGTACTTAAAAGCACTATGCTAATTCCTAAATAATTTCTAGCTTGCTCTCTTCCTCCTATTCAATTCTGGGCCCTCTTAATTGTCAGAAATAATTAAGAAAAATGTTAGTGCATGTCTGAATCGAAGAAATAAATCAGCATAATGGAAAGAATCTGTGCCAAAGCTATTTCCATGCTATAGCTTTTTCATTTTAAAGAGATTTTGTGTTTCTTAGCACTGAACAAAAAATGATGAATCTCCCCAGGACTTCTTGAGAGATAACATCTAATTCCTTAGAATTTAGAGGTAGGATGGATCTTAGAGATTTGCTTTATTCTATCCCCTCTCTACTTTCCAAATTACACATAGTTTTGTCAGTTATAAATGAGATTATATTTACTATTTTTCATATTTCAGGACTGATGTGTTTTGAATGAAATAACCTAACACTGAATCTGGCTAGTACTGTTACTTAAATGAGAGTGGTGGATGTGTGGATGTCTGTGTTTATGGGGAGAATTCAGGGATTTCAACATCCATTTAATCCAGTTAATAATTCCCAAACAATCCCTACATTGTGCCCAATTAGTGACCATCTCACCTGTGTTTGAGGAATTTCAATGAGTAGTGGGTGCCCACTGCATTCCATGGTAGCCCATTCTCTTTTCAGATAGTCCTAATTGGGAAGTGCTTGATAT
>WOXC01008969.1:0-30855 GCA_011680675.1 Gymnobelideus leadbeateri
ACAAATACACTAAATTAGAAATAAGTGGGATATAAAATAAACCCACATAATCCTCGGCCTTCCTGTATATCTCTAATGAAATTCAATAGCAAGAGAAAGAAATGGAAATCCCATTTAAAGTCATTGTAGATGACATAAAATATTTGGGAATCTATCTGCCAAAACAAACCCAGGACTGATATGATCACAACTATAAAACACTTCTCACACAAATAAAGTCATATCTAACTAATAGGAAAATATCAATTGCTTATGTTCTTCCTTCCTTCCTTCCTTCCCTCTCTTCCTTCCTCCCTCCCTCTCTTCCTTCCTTCCCTCCCTTCCTTCTTTCCTTCCTTCCTTCCTCCCTCACTCCCTCCCTTCCTCCCTCCCTTCCTTCCTTCCTTCCTTCCTTCCTTCCTTCCTTCCTTCCTTCCTTCCTTCCTTCCCTTCTTCTTCTTCTTCTTCTTCTTCTTCTTCTTCTTCTTCTTCTTCTTCTTCTTCTTCTTCTTCTTCTTCTTCTTCTTCTTCTTCTTCTTCTTCTTCTTTCCTTCCTTCCTTCCTTCCTTCCTTCCTTCTTCCTCTTCCCTTGCCTTCTTCTTCCCTGCTTCCCTTCTTCTGCCCTTCTTCCCTTCCCTTCCCTTCCTGAGAGTGACAGGCAGTTTTCGGAGAAAGAAAATAAAGATATCTATAAGCATATGAAAAAAATGCTATAAATCACTATTGATTAGCGAAATGCAAATCAAAACAACTCTGAGGTACCAAATCTCTCCAGTCAGATTGGCTAAGATAACAAAACAGGAAAATGGCAAATGATGGGGAGGATGTGGGCAAATTAGAACACTAATGCATTGTTTGTGGAGTTGTGAAGTCATCCAACCATTCTGGAAAGCTATCTGGAATTATGCCCAAAGGGTTATAAATAAATTCTTACCCTTTGACCCAGCAATACCACTTCTAGGGTTATATCCCAAAGAGATCATAGAAATGGGAGGAAGACCCATGTGTACAAAAATATTTATAGCAGCTCTTTTCATGGTTGCAAAGAATTGGAAATTAAAGGGGTGTCCATCAATTGGGGCATGTCTAAAGAAGTTGTGGTATATGCATGTAATGGAATGCAAATGTGGTATAAGAAACGAGGAGCAGATGGACTTCATATTTACCTGGAGAGGCTTATACAAACTGATGCAGAGTGAGAAGAGTAGAACCAGGAGAAATTTGTATACAATCACAGACACAAAATATGTGTGATGACCAACTATTAACAGACTGGACTCTTCTCAGCAATGCAGTGATATAAGTCAATCCTGAAAGACTCATAAAGGAGAGAGATGCCTACATCCAGAGAAATAATTATAAAGAACTGCGTTTAATCCTGATGGAAGCAAACTACTTGATCTTTCTCTTTTCATTGTTTGGTTTAATATTATCTTTAACATTTTTCATTCCATCTACTACAATATGTCTTTTTACCCTGACTAATATCTAATGTGAAAGCACTTGCAGATGCTATACTGGATTATATGCCGTCATGGGGGCTGGATGGAGGGAGGGTAGGGGAATTTTAAACTCAAGGAACTATGGACTTGAATCTTGTAAACTAAAAATAAAGAAACAGAATGCACTATTTGACAAAAACTGCTGGGAAAACTGGAATACAGTATGGCAGAAACTGGGCATAGGTCACTATCTAACACCATATACCAAAATCAAGTCTAAATGGGTGCATGATCTAGGTGTAAAGGATGATACTGTAAGCAATTTGGGAAAGCAAGGAATAGTTTACCTGATGGATTTGTGGAAAGGGGAAGATTTTAGGACCAAACAAGAATTAGAGAGCATTATAAAATGCAAAATGGATAATTTTGATTACATTAAATTGAAAAACTTCTGCACAAACAAAGCCAATGTAACCAAGATCAAGAGGGAGGTGGGAAATTGGGAAAGAATTTTTAAAACTTGTGTCTCTGATAAAGGACTCATTTCTAAAATTTATAGAGAATTGAGCCAAATCTATATGAATACAAGTCATTCCCCAATTGATAAGTGGTCAAAGGATATGAACAGGAAATTTTCAGAGAAAGAAATTAAAGATATCTATAAGCATGTGAAGAAATGCTCTAAATCACTATTAATTAGAGAAATGCAAATCAAAACAACTCTGAGATACCATATCTCTCCAGTCAGATTGGCTAAGATGACAAAACAAGAAAGTGACAAATGCTGGAGAGGATGTGGGCAAATTGGAACGCTAATACATTGCTGGTGGAGTTGTGAACTTATCCAACCATTCTGGAGAGCAATCTGGAATTATGCCCAAAGGACTATAAATAATTTCATACCCTTTGACTCAGCAATACCACTTCTAGGGTTATATCCCAAAGAGATCATAGAAGTGGGAGGAAGACCCATATGTACAAAAATATTTTTAGCAGCCCTTTTTGTGGTTGCAAAGAATTGGAAACTAAAGGGGTGCCCATCAATTGGGGAATGGCTAAACAAATTGTGGTATATGAATGTAATGGAATTTTATTGTGCTATAAGAAATGAGGAAATGACGGATTTCATAATTACCTGGAGAGACTTATAGAAACTGATGCTGAGCGAGAAGAGTAGAATCTGAAGAAATTTGTATACAATCACAGACATACCATATCTGTGATGACCAACTATGACAGACTGGACTCTTTTCAGCAATGCAGTGATATAAGTTAATCCCGAAAGAATCAAGAAAGTGAGAAATGTGCCATCCAGAGATATAACTAGAAAGAACTGAGACTGAATCCTGATGGAAGCAAACTAAATGATCTTGTTCTTTTCATTGTTTGGTTTTATTTCTTCCTTACCATCTTTCATCCCACCTAGTACAATATGCCTTTGTAATTGGAATAATATCTAATATGAATGCATTTGCAAACACTATACTGTACTATATGCTGTTGTGAGGGGAGGGGGGAGGGAAGTAAAGAAAATTTAAAAATCAAGGAACTATGGAATTGAATCTTGTTAACTGAAACTAAACTAATAAATTAATAAAAAATAAAGAAACAAATTAATATTTTAAAAAGGAAGTCTAAAAGAGGGATAGGTTTAGTGGGAAATATGTTTTTTTTTTAAACATTGAATTCAAGAGATCTCCATCACATGCAGTTTATAATGCACAGTAGAAATACTAGAGTTTATTGAGTTGTGGATGGAGTGACATGATCAGATCTACACTTCTGCGTAAACCACTTTAGTGGCTGAAAGAAAGATGGCTTGGAGTCGGGAGGAATTTGAGGTAGGCTGACCCACTCAATCAAGGCATGAGGTGATTTAGCTTATACTGTTGTAATAATTTCAAATCAAACAAGGCCTTCACTAGTCATATTATAATAAAATGTTATTTAATTGAGATGATACTAGTCTTCATTTTCATAACTTGCACTCTACCCTTTAGGATTACATAAACATAAGACATTTCATATTTATTTTTGTAAAAAAACACAAAACATAAATATACTCTTCTGGTCAATATGCATTTAACAAATACATTTGCTTTGAGTCTGTGGGAAAAAATAAAGTATTCTTCATGCAGACATGAAATGTCTTTTCTAAAATTGTGTGTGTGTGTGTGTGTGTGTGTGTGTGTGTGTGTGTAAAACAAGGATTTATTAAGTGCCTACTATGTTTTAGAAACTCTGCAAATTGATTTACAATGTCTCATTTGATTTAACCTTTTAAAGCTTAAAAAATGCACTAAGATTTTTGGTATGTCTTGTATAAGGGCATTTCACTGAAGTAAAGAACATTGAAGATACATTATACTTTTTTTTTTAATTTCTTCCCAGTATCAAATAATTTGTTTATTTGTTTGTTTGTTTAATTATTTTTCCAATACTTTATTACCTTCTGTTTAACATTATTCATTTCTGCCAGATTATGAGTTACACATTTTCTCCCCATATTTCCCCTACCCACCTCCCCAAAATAGCAGTCCCAAAGGATATACCCTCCTCCAATCAACTCTCTCCCATATCTTCTCCCATACCCCCTTCAGCTTTTCCAGTATGGCATGGTGGACCTCTATGCCCCAGGGCCTGTATATCTTATTTCCCAATTACATGTAGAATAGTATTAATAACAGAATATATGTTTATATATATATATATATATATATATATATATATATATAACATGAATATATGTATATATACATAGATATTTATACATTTGATTTTAAAAATTTGAATTCCAGATTCATTCCCTTCCACCCTTGTCACACACTCTTACTGGGAAAATAAACAATTTAGCATAAGTTACACATGAATAGCTAATGCAAAACATTACCATAATAGATATACTGTAAAGACTGACTATATTTCCCTACCTCCCATCCCACATCCCACTTGTTGTAGTCTCTAATTTGACCCTGTCCCTTTTCAAAAGTGGGTGCTTCCAACTGCTCTCCCACCCAGCCCGCTCTCCATTCCAGCATCCCCCCTCTCATCCCTATCCCCCCTACTTCCCTGTAGCAAGCAAAAGATTATTAATAATGGTATTTATATATATTTGAAACATTTAATGTTAAGACCTCGAATTTCAGATCCATTTCCTTCCTCCCTTGTCACCCATTCCCTCTGGGGAGATAAGTAATTCAGTATATGTTGTACATGTCTAGCTATGCAAAACATTATCATAGTAGATATATTGTACAAGGCTGCTTATAATTCCCTCCCAGTCATTCCACCCCTCACCTGGTCCATTCCCTGCATGATCCTGTCCCTCTTCTAGAGTGGGTACTTCCAACCTCCCCTCCCCCCAAGGATGCCCTCCAATCCATCATCCCTCCTCTCATCCCCCTTCCCCCTATTCTGCTTCAGGTTGAAATATCCCATTTAGTATGTATGTCATTCTCTCCCTGAACCAAATTCAATGAGAATGTGGATTTGCCTTTTTTTTCCCTTCCTATTCTCCCCCTCCCTTGCAACCACTTCCCATTGCTTCTTCTACATGAGATAGTTTACCCTACCTTGTCTTTCCCCATCTCCTCTTGCCACTTTCCTCTCTCACCTCATAATTCCATCCCTTGAGTATTCTCCCTTCCCAACAAATTCAACCTATGCCCTCTATCCATATATAACTGTAACCATATACACCCACATTCACATATGTATTCATATGACCACACAACCTTCCATTATTTTCATAGTGAGAAAGATATCCTCAGTCATGGTTATTGCTTTTCCATATAGGAATGTAAATAGGTTAACTTTGATAAGTTCCTTTTGATTTCTTTTCCCTGATTATCTTCTCAGGCATCTCTTGCTTCTTGTGTCTGGATGTCAAATTTTCTATTCAATTCTGTTTTTTTTTTTTCATCAAGAATACTTGAAAGTCTTTTATTCCACTGGATGACCACTTAAATGGCCACTATGGCTTTAAGGCCAGATAGAGCAATGTTCATCCCAAACATATGGGGGGCAACTTCCGTTTCTGGCAAACTGTAAGCCCACCCACGACTTCCACCCTAGATCACAATCCAGATCCAGGAAGCTTACAGCAAGAGTGATTACCCCCCAAGACTGATCACTGGATCTCTCTACAATTCGCAGGCCAGGAGCTGGAGTTGCCTCTGAAAACTACAAAATGGAGTGTCTCCTCAGCAGCTTCTAGCCTCCAGGAGAAGAAGCCAACACATTCCCCACATACAGGTCCCAAAGTCCATAGGACACTAACCTCTTACTTTGTCCTAGGCATGTCTATGTTGATAATTCTGGAGTCGCCACAGCTGCTGGTGTTCTGGGGTCTCTTGAGCCGGCTGCTGGCCCTGCTGCCCTGGGGCTAAAACCTAGACTCACGCGGATATGGGCTCTGCTCGGCTCGGCTCCCTGCGCTCTGCGTGCTGCACACTGCCGGCTCCCAGACCGCTGCACTGGTCCTTCCTGCAGGGCTTCTGGGCTGTCCTCAGCGGGAGGTTAGCTTCTCTGTGTCATTCTGTGGGTTCTGGGGCTCCAGAAGTTGTTCAGAGTCCCCTTTTACATAGTTTGGAGAGAATCTGGGGGCAGAGTGGCTTGGATGAGCTGTTTCTACTCTGCCATCTTGGCTCCGCCCCCTGAACTATTTTTATACTGAGAAAAGTTTCATCAATTACAATTATAATTTTTCCATGTATGAATGTTAATAGTTCAACTTTGATAAGTTCCTTATGATTTCTTTTCCTTGTTTACCTTCTCATGCTTCTCTTGCTTCTTGTATCTAAATGTCAAATTTTCCATTCAAGTCTGTTTTTTTTTTTCATCAAGAATACTTGAAAGTCTTTTATTCCACTGAATGACCATATTTTCCTCTGAAACATGATACTCAGTTTTGCTGAGTAGGTGATTCTTGGTTTTAATCACACATCATTTGACCTCCAGAATATCATATTCAAATCCCTTTGATCCCTCAGTGTAGAAGCTTCCTGATCCTCAGTTATCCGGATTGCTTTTCCATATATTGAAATTGTGTTTTTTTTTTTCCTGGCTGCTTGTAATATTCTCTCATTTATCTGCGAAGTTTGGAACCTAGCTATAATATTCCTAGGAGTTTTCTTTTTGGGATCTTTTCCAGGAGGCTATCAGTGGATTTTTTCAACCTCTATTTTGCCCTCTGGTTCTGAAACATAGGGCAATTTTACTTGAGAACTTCTTAAAGAATGATTTCTAGGTTCTTTCTTTGATCATGACTTTCAGGTAGTCCAATAATTTTTAAATTATCTCTCCTGGATCTATTTTCCAGGTCAGTGGTTTTTCCCATGAGATATTTCACATTGCCTTCTATTCTTTCATTTGTTTGGATCTGCTTAACAGTATCCTGATTTCTCATAAAGTCACTAGCTTCGATTTGCTCCAATCTAATTCTGAAAGAATGATTCTCTTCAGTGAACTTTTGAGATTCTTTTTCCACTTGGTAAATTCGGCATTTTAAGGTATTCTTCTGCTCACTGACTTTTTGAGCCTCTTTTGCCATTTGAGTTAGTCTATTTTTAAGGTGCTATTTTCCTCAGTCAGGTTGTTGACTCTCATTTCATAATTTTCTTCCATTGTTCTTATTTCTTTTCCAAATGTTTCCTCCACTTCTCTTGTCTTCTTCTTAAGTTCCTCTATGGCTGATAACCAGCTCCTATTTTTCTTGGAAGCTTTTGGTGCAGGAGTTCTGACTTCACGTATTTCCTCCTGCCCCATGCTTTGATCTTTTTTGTCCCCAAAATCGGATTCTAATATTGAATTCTTCTGTTTGCTGTGCTACCTTTGCCTGTTCATGTTGCTATTCATTCACTTGACCCCTGGAATTTTTGTCACAGAAGAACTCTGCCACCAGACATAGGAGCTTCATTCCAAACACTGGAGTTTTCTCAGCTGCTGGATGCATTAGTTGGGTGCTCTCTTTGAAGCCTCCACATGCTCTTACAAGCTGATCACACACCCCAGGACCTCCACCCTTGACCACAATCCAGATCCAAGCATGTTTACGCAAGAGTGATTGCTCCCTCAGACTGGTTGCTTGGTGTCCCTACAGTCTGCAGGCCAGAGACTGAAGCTTCCATGTGACTGTGGCTGCACAGTCATGCCTCCTCAGTGGATTCTTGCCCTGGGCGCAAAAGCCGATGTACTCCCAACTATTGGGTCCCAAAATCCACATTGTACTGACTTCTCACTTTTTCCTTGACTTCTATGTGTTTATAATTCTGGAAACAGCCACAGCTGCTGGTGATCTGAAGTACTTTCAGCTGGCAGCTGGTCAGGCTGCACTGGGGTTAAGACCTATGGTTATAACAGGGCTGGGTTTGGCTCCCAGAGCAATGTGCCAGCTGATTCCTGCCAGCCTGCCAGGCTATCCTCAGCAGGAGGTTAGCTTTTCTGTGTCTTTTTGTGGGTTCTGTAACTCCAAAATTTGTTCAGAATCCCCTTTTACATTAATTGGGGGTGGAGGAAGATGGAGCCCTGTGGAAGTCCTTTTTCTACTCTGCCATGTTGACTCTGCCCCCAAATAATTTATTTTCTAACGAAATCCCTAACTTGATTTGTACTGAACTCCAAGTAATTATTATCCTGAATAAGTTCTCCCTTTTATTGTCTAATCTCCTTGATTAGGCTGTATACAGTAAATGTTCCCCCCTTTCTCATTGTCTTCTTAAATCTTCATAATTTTTCTTTTGACCCTATAATTCAACTAAAATCGCTATATCCATAGTTACTGAGAGTTGAGGCAAGATCACAGAGTAGTAGGAAGAAATATAATGAGCTTCTCACCTAGCATTTCCTCCAAAGAGATATAGAAAATGCACCAGATTTAATCTTCAGAGAAAATCACAAGAAAAAGTCTCAGTGAGTCATTTTCCAGGACTGCTCTGAATAGAGAGACAAAGAGAAATCTGTGGATATTGAAGATGTGTGAACATACCACATGTTGAGCACTCCAGTATAGGAAAAGGATATGCACCAGGTTATGGGAAAGTCCATGTCTCTACCCATAGCAACAGTAAAGTTACAGGGGTCAACTGATAGCTTTGTTGCTTTCTGTGTAATTCTAGGCAATAGAGGGTAGAGTAGATGATGGCCCAGTGTCCAGTGGTAGTGGTCTAGGGTTCTACCACTGTCAGTGCAATATTTATGAATATAAAAATGGCATAAAATGGTAATAGTCAGTGTTGGATAGAATGTGGAAATATAAGTACACTATTATCTTGTTGGTAGAAGTGAAATAGTGTGAACATTCTTGAAAGCTGTTTAGAATTGGACAAATGAAGCAACTTAGAAACCCATACCATTTAAAACAAAGACTCCATTCCTCATTTTAAGGAAGCCATCAATGAGAAGAAAGTCAGTATATACAATATTTATCCCAACACTTTTTTATGATAGCTAAGAATTGGGCTAAAAAGCAGATGCCAGTCAATTGGGCTATGATTGCCAAGTTGTGGTATGTTAAAATATTGTTACATTACCATGCTGTAAGATCTGTTAAGTGTAATAAATAATGAGGAACATAGAAAAGTCTATATTAACTTATGAAGAGTAAATTAAGCAAAAGTCAAGCAAACAAAACAGAGAATCTATCATCATTGTACATGGAACAAACTAAACACCAAAAACCAAAAGCAAATGTAGTAAAATTGTAAAAATGAAGCAACATTTGAATGTCTTTTCATATGAAAAGATTCTCCCAACCTACCGCTTTGTGGAGCTTTGTGGAGGTGAGACATTCATAAGTGTTATAGATTGCACATGTTTTTGGAATTTTTCATTGTATCAATCAGTTATTCTTTTTCATGAAATATTATATTTCCCACATGGAATAATTTTATGTTGGGTCCAGGAATACTTGGAATTACCACAGTGATTTAAGAAATAGGAAATATTATATAAACTAAATTTTAAAAGTGAATTTAATGATTAAACCCATGGTGAAAGTGATTATTTTGAATAAAAAAAAATCTTTGTTATATTCTACTTAATTCACTTTTTTTATTTGAGATATTTTATATAATCTATGTAGTGTTGAACTTTCCTTAATATTAAAAAAAATTTTAAGTGAAGATCAAGGACCATGGAAAAAATCTGACCCACATATACTAAATCATACACAATATATTAGTCAATCACTAATGCACAGTAATATCTAAGATATGATACAATTATAACAATTAAAAATTTAATGGTGAATAGATGAATTAAGAAACACTAATAAACTATTTTAGTTCACTCATTGATTGTACCCTAGTATATTTCTCCTATTTCTTTCGTCTCTCATCCACATCAGTCTATTTTTCAATATTATTATTACATAGCTATCCAGTGTGGCATAGTGGAAAGAGAATTGACCTTGGGGTCAAGAAGACCAGGATTCAAGTCATTTCTCAAGCATATATTCTCTGTGTGTCTCTGGGCAAACCCCTTAATTTCTTATGGTTTTAGGTCTATATATTATAGGACTATAAACTGCAAAGAATGTACCAACTTGTATTGGTAGAGGATGTTTCCTCATTGGGAAGTGACTTTTATCAGTGAAACCACTAGAGCTGTCCCTATAACTATGTCCTCTATTCTCCCAATACGTATCCTTTACTTTGGTTTCAACCATTTCTACTGCTAGTCTGAATCCCGGGTTTAATATACCCTTTTCTCCTGAAGTGTTACCATTTCTGAATTGTAAATATCCATCCCTGGGTAATCTTCATATTTATATGATTCTCTTCTAGGGTTGATTAACATTGTGGGAAAAGGAGAAATTTTCAGCCACTACAAATTATTGATACATTACCTCAACTGGGTTTAATGATCCTTTAAATCTACCACTCCCAAATTATTCTTCTCTCATTCCCTATAGCAACCATGACAAAACTGTACTCCCTGGCTCTTGTACTTGCGTTATGAATCCGTTATCCTTATCCATCTCTTCTGAGCAATTTTAACTTCTCTCATATTTTAAATTTAGTTACTCTGCCAGTCAGGTTATACACATTTATTAAGCTCCTACCATGTTTCAAACACTATAATAAGAGTTGGGATCCTAAGAAAGGTAAAAATCAGTTGCTGCTTTAAGGATTTCACAATCTAATCAGGGAAGACAATACATACACAAAACAAAGCAAAATAAATACAGTAATTAAAAAACCTACAATTGTGAAAGGGAAGACTATACCATTATAAGTAAATAATTATTTTCCATAGCCAGTGGGAAATGGTTTTAGCATTCTTTTAAAATCGAGGACTTGAGAGAAGCTCTCAGATGTCTGCCCTTTTTCTTCAATTAGAGAGAGAAATGGCCCAATGTGGTATAAAGTTACTGAGAACATAGGAGTTTCAGAGTTTATGTCATCTTCCTGGATGATGAGTTTCTAGAGATCATGAAGTCCAGGAGAGAAGCTGGGGGGATACTAACTACTAATAAAATCTTGATTTAAAATTTTGACACTTCTCAGATTTCAATCCACATTCCACCTCTTTGACTGCCATCCATTAGTGCCTCAAATGCAATATGCCCCAAACCAATATCATTATATAACTTCTTAAGCTGTTCCCCTTTTTAACTTCACTACTTCTGTTTTTGTATCAAAAAGATCCCACACTATTTTATCCTTTATACCTTAACTAAAGGAGAATTGGAGTGGATTCAGTTTAAAAACTGAATTTTATGTACTTATGTGTATATTTTGCTGAAATAATTTTGCTTTTCATAGATAAAGCATTAGAAAGAGACTTCTCTAAAACACATTACAATGTCATTTTAATCAATTCATGTCCATAAAAGTACTGTCAGTGCTATATTGCCTCCATTATTGGACATGGCTATTAAATTTCCCAGTTGAAACTTGAAATACTAAACTGAAGTATGATCAAAAGTGAAAACACCAAATAGTAATGTTATGGCTTACACTTAAACATTGGTCAAAGGAGATAGAGTAAGATCCATGTAAAACTGTCATGATTTGGCTCTTCTTAGTTCCTAAAATATTAATGTGGCCTATAAAATGGTCTTAAGGACATTTTTCATGTTGAAGCCAGTCCAGAATTTATATAGCTAAAGCCTATTTACAACATTGTCTTAGGAACACTTTTACCTGAGATTCCTGCTAAAAGAGAAAGTGAAGTAATGCTTTCATATGGCCTTGCAAGTACTTTTAGCAACAACACCCTTTGCAAGAGATTCCAGTGGGACATATCTAATAAGAAAGACATAAAATCCTTAGTGTATCATGCAAGACCCTATAATATTTGGCCAAAAATTTCTCTTCTGACTTTATTTCTCATTCCTTTTAATCCAAACATATGTCAAATTGAATTTGGAACTTTGGAAAACCTGTTATTTTTCTTCCATTACATCTTTGATCATATAATTTGTTATCATCTGAATATTATTAATTGCTTCATAACATATAAATCCTATACAAAATTCCTTTAGCTCAGATGTTACCATCTTGTTGATGGAGTGAAATCAGTATGTAGTAATCCTTCCATCATCTGAACTCATAGTGTGTGCCCTTACCATTGTATCAGTCAGGACTCTACATACATAGGCCCAAGAAAGCTACTAAAATCCAGAATTTTAGGGTTCTGTATCTCACTCCAAACATAGTGTATGAGTATCCAATGATGTGCTGTTTCTCAGTAAGCCAATGAAAGAACACATTAGTTTAAAACAAAATATATTTAATTCAATAGTAAAGCAAAATGACAAGAAAGATTTTAACAGTACTCATATGGATAAAATTTTCCATATGCTACTTTGTGGAATTCATCACTGAATGAATGCATACATAGAGCACACACATGGTAAGAGAATATGTATAGAGACTTAGTCTAAGCCTCCTGCTTCTATTATGTTCTAAAGATACCATAGTGTTGCTGCCTGATGCATAGAGATGAAATAGCTTATAACTGTTATTTTGTTGCCACAGACTTTATGAGTCTAAATTTGTATTTGATGTGAGTAAGAAATTCCATTTAATATACTTCCACTCTCCTGATGTCATTTGTAGGTCATCCCAATCACTGGGTGTAGATGGACAATAATGAAAGGGATCATGACCTCTGCTTAGTATAATGCATAGTGGGTAGTACTTGCCATATAAATGTTTTTTGCATTTCTCTTCTTCCCTCCATTATGCTGTCTTGCATCAGTGAATATAGAATACTACCCATGGTGGCTTTTTCTGTGCTATTTCTTGTTCTTATTCTTCCGTAGATTCTACACAGAAGATTTGAACAATCTCATAAATCCTGGCATTCCATAAATTACCAAATTTGACATCACGTGTTAAAGCAGTAAAGAAAAAATAAAAATAAGAGAAAAATCAACTTTTATAAATGATTATTGGGACTTTCTTTTTACAGTCATTACAAATAGAAAATTGCCATATTTAAAGTATAAAGATATTTTTGGGTGCATGAGTGCATGTGCATACATATGTATGTGTACGAGGGAAGAATCTCACTGAATGCCCTCAGCCATGAAAAACTTTTTAAAATAAAATGATGGCATGTCAGTAATCCCATTTGCATTTGTCAACTAGATTTAGAACTGAATTACTTGCTTTAGTAAAATTTTAAAATTTAAACTGGAACTATTCATGCTATATCACCTTTGAATCAATCCTTTTTACATCGGTAAAAATGCTATTATTTCTTCTTTCTAGTTTATATAGTTTTAACTTGAAACCAAGAAGGTTCCCCTACAGTTATGACATAAATTCCAAAAATATATTTAGTAATATGTGTCTCAAAAAACTTTAAGCTTTAATTTAATTTTCATTTCTTTAATATATATAGTTTTATAGAGAGCTTTTCTCATGTAGCAGATGTGATACATTTCAAACTCCCCGAGTCATTGCAGCTACATATCTCCTCAGTGTGCAAGGGATAACTTCGAGAAGTTTGTGGAGTTGTTTTATTGCTGTCATTGCATTTTAGCCCACTGGCTGTTTTCCTCCATTTTTAGGAACTAATTGCTACAATTTTATTTCCATTTAAACACTGAAGCCCTGATAGCATTTACAATAGATATTTACTTTGAAGATAAAGAAAGAATAAAATATAAACATTCCCCATAACACAATGAAACATACTCTTCCCCAACACTTCCTTAGTATTTGTTGAAGCTCAATTGATTGATCCCACCAATTTCACATTCAATATTGGCATTGTTCATGTATATCACTAGTTTTTCTGAACTGTGATTGGAATAGGGTTGCAAAGAATCCTGAAAGTCACCTCTTACTCTTTGGGGCATAAATTCCTGTAATGGAAATGCAAATTTAAAAACCTTCTCTGCCCCTAGGCCCTTTGATAGGCTTAAGAGTCTCTGAGAAACTTCCTTGATTTGAAAATATACTCTGCCTCCTGGTAAGAGGCTTGGTTTTCAGGAATGACCACACCTTGACGCTGTGTGATTGGGCAGTGGGTAAAGAGGGTGGTTACATTCTCTGACTGGAGGAGAAGGCTATATAATCCCTGATGTGAGACTTTGCTTTGGGGCTCACGTTGAGAAGTGTTGTGTGATTTGACCAGATGAGACTGGGCAGCTGTTGAAAGGCCCCAGGCTTTGAAAACCCAGATGTTGATGCTTCCCTCTCTGGTAACTGTAATTTGGTATGGATATAATGGTTGGATAGAATGGAAGCCTGTCTACTTGATCTGTTTCACTATCTTGTAACTTCTGTCTGTATACTTTGAAGTTTGTGGTGCTGACCTTTTTCCTCTGAACTAGGTAAATGATATATGTTTGATTGATTAAAGTAAGCTTGTAAACCCATTTTGAGTTGCTTTCCTTTAGAAAAGCAGATCTAAGAACCTGTGTTGGCAGCCACCCTGGGGGTGCTGGGGTGCTTGCTGCTACTATTCCCTAAATTCAAGACCCACCATAGACACTCACTAACTTTTTAACCCAGGTTGTCACTTATCTTCTCTTTTCCTCAGTTTCCTCTTCTATAAAATGGGAGTAATAATAGAACATATACCATAGGACTGTTGTGACAATAAAATTAGATAATATTTTTAAAGTATCTAACATAGTATTCAGAAACTTATTATGCTCTATATGAATGTTTATTATTATCATGTATATTATTAACTTCATGATCATCTTCTTTATCATTATCACCATCATAGGGTTTCTACACTGACTGTGAAGCAAGAGTCCAGAATAACAGGAAGTTGTAGAAGTCTTTCCTCCTTTTATATCCAATGGTATTGTTTGGGACCTGGGATCAAGAATGTTGGTATGCTGAAATGCTATACAGACTTTTTAAACTTTTGCGTTTATACTCCCTTTACTAATTGTCCTGAACTATTTAATTGAATTTCCCTAAGAAGCAAAGAGCCAGTGGCTGCACCTGACAGGCATTTTTTAATACCTCTATAACCAAATAGAGAAACTCTTTTCTACATGTCTGACTGACCTGGACCAATCACAGAATGTTTACATATTCTCCATAGTCTCCTGAGATCTCTGCTATTTAATAACATCATTACTAGCTTAGAAGCAAAGATTAAGGCCCCTATTGTCTCCTTGTAAGGATATAGCATTAAAGTGCATTTGGATGCACCAAACCTCCATTACCTTACTTTGTAAAGTTGGTAACTTAAGGATTATTGCCCTCTTGTTATCAATGAAACAACTGGAAGGGGGATAGAAACAATTAATATCAATTTCATTAGAAAAGGGATGGAGGGAGAAAGAGAAGGAAAGAGAGTAATTTTGATGATTATGAAGAAGGGACATAGCAAAGGAAGATCTTTGAATTCCCAGGTATTTTAATACAGAAGACCTGGATTCAGGGTAGTCCCAAAAACTCTTTTTCCTTTCCCCATTTTTTTCATCTCAGTGCCTATCTATCCACCTTCAAATACGTAAACTGCCATTTAATTGATAAAATATTTTTTATCAAACTGAGCCCTAAGGGACCCAATATATTCTACTAAATTTTGAAAGCCATTGTATGGTTCCATGTCCACAAGGCATCCTGCTTTGTTTTCTATTTGCCTGAGGGCAACAGAGAGCACACACAAAGACTGTAAAACTGATTTTCAGACCAACCACAAAGAAACTAAAGGTTAGTTAGTAATAGACATAATTATAAAGTTAAGAAGAGAAACCAGTTTCTGACTGAATGTAATAAATGTTCTTGTTCTTAAGAGCAACTGTAATTGAGTTAACTATTTGTCTAAAAGAAAATTCCTGAAAGTCAAAGAAAAGGGAAACCATAGCTCATGAGGTTTCAGATAGATCAATATATTAGTTAATAAATAGCAGTTAATAAAATTTTATGTGTACTTACAAGGGGAGAAGATGAAACATGATTAACAGGTTCTGTTTTGCAGTGTTGCCTCTATTGACCTCAGCCAATTACAGTACCTGATAGGATGTCTTGTGGACATGAAACCATCAATGGCTTATGAAATCCAATGGAAGGCCTTAGGTCTTTCAGAACTCAAATTAATATAATTTTAGACAAGGACAATCTGCTCCATAAATGAGATTGTCCTGTGATCCATAGAGGAATAGTGTTGAAAAAAGTGAAAGTAGGACATTTTCTAAATTTTCAAGAGGATATAGAGAATTTAAGTCTAACTATGCTTCATTTTGTGTGTGTGTGTGTGTGTGTGTGTGTGTGTGTGTGTGTGTGTGATTCTCTGTTTATGAAATTATTAGGCCTAGAACTTACACATAATGAGGAACTGGTACTAAATTTGTCAAACTAGTTTTCACTGGTTCACAATCTATCCCACCTAACTCCTCATTTTCTATACCTGCAACCTTCATTGAAATCAAATGTTTCCTCTTCTGGGGGATGCTAAACACTACATTATTTAATAAATTGAATGTGAATAAATTGAATTTGAAGCTCTTGGGGCAGCTAGGTGGCACAGTGAGTTGAGCGCTGGCCCTGGAGTCAGAAGGACTCAGACACATAACATACAAACAAAAACCTAGCCGTGTGACCTTGGGCAAGCTACTCAACCCCAATCGCTCTCCAAAAAGCAACAAAAAAGTGAAGCTCTTACAACTTTAACCCATATTTGTAGTCAAAATGTAATCTAAGGGTGCTATCCATTACAGGGGGAAATCATTTTGTGTCAAACTTTTAATTTATTTACTTTTAGTTATAAACATTCATTTCCAGAACATTTTGAGTTACAAATTTTTCTCTCCCCATCTTTCCCCTACCCCACCCCAAAATAACTATATCCCTACCCTCAATTTGTTCTCTCTTATATTTTCCCCCTCTATCACCCCTAATTTTCTTTTTCCAAACACTTTATTAACTTGTGGTTTACATCATTCATTTCTGCCAGATTTTGAGTTAAATTTTCCCCTGTTTTTCCCCTACCCACCACCCCAGAATAGCAGTCTCACAGGGTATCCCCTCGTCCAATCTGCTCTCTCCCATATCTTCTCCCATACATCCTTCAACTTTTCCATTAGGGCAAGGTGAATCTCTGTGACCGAATGCCTACACATCTTATCTCCCAATTATATGCAAAATAATATTAATAATAGTGTATATATATATATATATATATATATTTGAAAAAAATTAATTTGAAAACATTGAATCCCAGATCCATTCCCTTCATCCCTTGTCACCCACTCCCAATGGGAAGATAAGCAATTAAGTATGTGTTATACATGTATAGCTATGTAAAACATAACCATAGTAGATATATTGTAAAAAATTGCTTATATTTCCCTCCCACCTATCCCACCCCCAAACTGGTCCATTCCCTACTTTGATCCTGTCTCTCTTCAAAAGTGGGTGCCTCTCACCTACCCTCCCCGAAGCATGCCCTCCCCTGATCCTCCCCCCTCTTAGCCCCCTCAACCCCACTCTTCTACAGGGTGAAATATACCATTTATTATGTATGTCATTCTCTCTCTGAGCCAAACTCAATGAGATTATGGTTTTGCCTTTTTGCCTTCCTGTTCTTCCCTTCCCCTGTGACTACTTCCCCTTTCCTCTTCTACATGAAATAGTTTGCACCCACCCCTGTCTCTCCCCATCTCCTCTTGCCACATTCCTCTCTCAACTTTTAACATCTCCCCTTGAGTATCATCCCTTCCTACCAAATTCGACCAGTGCCCTCTATCCATGTATACCTGTATACATATTTACATATATTCACAGATGTATTCATATGCCCATATACCCTTCTTCAATTATTTTCATCCAAGGAAGGTTTCATCAGTAACAGTTATTGTTTTTCCATGTGGGAATGTAAATAGATCAATTTTGATAATTTCCTTTTGATTTCTTTTCCTTGATTACCTTCTCAAGCATCTCTTGCATCTTGTGTCTGAATGTCAAATTTTCTATTCAACTCTGGTTTTTTCCTCAAGAATGTTTGAAAGCCCTCTATTCCACTGAATGAACATAGTCTCCCCTGAAACAGGATACTCAGTTTTGCTGGGTATGTAATTCTTAGTTTTAATCCCAGGTACTTTGAGCTGTGGAATATCATATTTTCCATGCCCTTTCAATCCTCAGTTTAGAAGCTGCCAGGTCCTATGCTATTCTGATTGTGTTTCCACAATATTGAAATTGTTTCTTCCTGGCTGCTTGGAGTATTTTCTCCTTGATCTGGGAATTCTGGAACGTAGCTATTATATTTCTAGGAGTTTTCCTTTTGGGATCTTTTTCAGGAGGTGATCCGTGGATTCGTTCATCCTCTATTTCCCCCTCTGGGTGTAAAACATCAGGGCACTTTTCCTTGAGAATTTCTTGAAGGGTGATTTCTAGGTTCTTTCTTTGATCATGGCTTTCAGGTAGTCCAGTAATTTTTAAATTGTCTCTCCTGGATCTATTTTCCAGGTCAGTGGCTTTTCCCATGAGATATTTCACATTGACTACTATTCTTTCATTTGTTTGTATCTGTTTTACAGCATCCCAATTTCTCATAAAGTCACTAGCTTCCATTTGCTCCAGGCTATATCTGAAGGAATGAATCTCCTCAGTGAGATTTTGAGATTCTTTTTCCATCCGACAAATTCAGCTTTTTTAGGCATTCTTCTCCTCTTTGCCTTTTTGAGCCTCCTTTGCCATTTGAGTTAGTCTATTTTTAAGGTGTTATTTTCCTCAGTCAAGCTGTTGGCTCTCATTTCATACTTTTCCTGTATCCTTCTCATTTATCTTCCCAATTTTCCTCAACTTCTCTTATTTGGTTTTTAAAAACCTCCTTAAGTTCCTGTATGGACTGTAACCCGCTCATATTTTCATTTGGAGCTTTTGATGCAGGAGTTCTGACCTCATAGACCCCCTCCTGTTCCATGCTTTGATTCTCTTTGCCCCCAAAAGAGGAGTGTAATGTTGCATTTTTTGTTTATTTTGTTTCCTTTGCTTAGGCATGTTGCCACTTAATTACTTGATTTTTGGCCTTGTTGGCACAGTAGGACTCTGCCACCAGACAGGTTAGCTTCTGTCCCAAACATGGGGTCTTCACAACTTCCGGAGCTATTAGTTGCGTGGCCCCTGTAAAAGCTCCACATGCTCTGGCTAGTTGGACACCCACAGCATACCTCCCCCGCCCCCAGATCACAATCCAGATCCAAGCAGGTTAAAGCAAGATCAATTAACCCTCAAACTGATTTCTGGATCTCCCTACAGTTCGCAGACCGGGAGCTGAAGCTGCCACTGAAGTTGCAAAATGGCTTCTGTGCCTAGGCTCCTCAGCCACTTCTTGCCCCCAGGGGAAGAAGCCAACTAGTTGGCGGAGTCAAGATGGAAGAGTAGAAACAGCTCTTCCAAGCCACTCTCCCCCCAGATTCCCCCCAAACTATGTAAAAGGGGACTCTGAACAACTTCTGGAGCCTCAGCACCCACAGAACGACACAGAGAAGCTAACCTCCCGCTGAGGACACCCAGCAGCCCTGCAGGAAGGACCAGCACAGCGGTCTGGGACCTGGCAGCACACCGAGCGCAGAGCGCAGGAGCCGATCCGAGCACAGGTCCATGTGAGCTGAGGATTTATCCCCAGGGCGGCAGGGCCAGCAGCCGGCTGGAGGAACCCCAGAACACCAGGAGCTGTGGTGACTCCAGAATTATCAACATAGACATGCCTAGGACAAAGTAAGACGTTAGTGTCCTATGGACTTTGGGACCTGTATTTGGGGAATGCGTCAGCTCCCTCCCCTGGGGGCTAGAAGCCTCTGAAGAGACACGCCATTTCGTAGTTTTCAGAGGCAACTCCGGCTCCCAGCCTACAAATCGTGGGGAGATCCAGCAATCAGTCTTGGGGGGTAATCGCTCTTGCTTTAACCTCCCTGGATCTGGATTGTGATCTAGGGTGGAAGTTGTGGGTGGGTTTACAGCTTGCCAGAAATGGAAGTTGCCCCCCACACGTTCGGGACGAAAATTCCTCTATCTGGCCTTAAAGTCACAGTGTGGCAACAAGCCCAAAAGTCAAGCAAGTAAGTGGCAACATGCCAAGGCAAAGGAAACAGAAAAATGCAACCCTAGACTCCTATTTTGGGGGCATAGAGCGGGAAGAGGACTGTGAGGTCAGAAGTCCTGCTCCAAAAGCCCCACGGGATAACATGAGCGTGTTGCAGGCCATAGAGGACCTTAAGAAGGACTTTAAAATCAAATAAGAGAAGTGGAGGAAAAATTAGAAAGAGAAATGAGAAAGATGCAGGAAAAGTATGAAATGAGGGTCAACAGACTGACTGAGCAAAACAACACCTTAAAAAATAGACTAGCTAAAATGGCAAAGGAGGCCCAAAAGGGCAATGAGGAGAAGAATGCCTTAAAAAGTCGAATTTGCCAGATGGAAAAAGAATCTCAAAAGTTCACTGAGGAGATTCATTCCTTCAGAGTTAGACTGGAGCAAATGGAAGCTAATGACTTTATGAGAAATCAAGATGCTCTTAAGCAGATCCAAACAAATAAAAGATTAGAAGGCAATGTGAAATATCTCATGGGAAAAACCACTGACCTGGAAAATAGATCCAGGAGAGACAATTTAAAAATTATTGGACTACCTGAAAGCCATGATCAAGGAAAGAACCTAGAAATCACCCTTCAAGAAATTCTCAAGGAAAACTGCCCTGATGTTTTAGATCCAGAGGGCAAAATAGAGGTTGAAAGAATCCACCGATCACCTCCTGAAAAAGATCCCAAAAAGAAAACTCCCAGGAATATTATAGCCAGCTTCCAGAATCCCCAGATCAAGGAGAAAATACTACAAGCAGCCAGGAAGAAACAATATCAATATTATGGAAACACAATCAGAATAGCCCAGGACCTGGCAGCTTCTACACTGACGGATCGAAGGGCATGGAATATGATATTCCAGAGGGCAAAAGAACTGGGAATGAACCCAAGGGTCACCTACCCAGCAAAACTGAGTATTTTGTTCCAGGGGAAAATATGGTCATTCAGTGGAATAGAGGACTTTCAAGCATTCTTGAGGAAAAAAAACAGAATTGAATAGAAAATTTGACATCCAGACACAGGAAGGAAGCGATGCCTGAGAAGGTAATCGGGGAAGAGAGATCAAGGGGAACTCATCAAAGTTGAACTATTTACATTCCTATATGGAAAAGCAATAACCATGACTGATGATATCTTTCTCATTATAAAAATAATGGAAGAAGGGTGTGTGGTCATCTGAATACATATGTGAATGTGTGTGTATATGGTTACAGTTATATATGGATAGAGGGCATAGGTTGAATTTGTTGGGAAGGGAGAATACTCAAGGATGAAATTATGAGGTGAGAGAGGAAAGTGGCAAGAGGAGATGGGGAGAGACAGGGTAGGGTAAACTATCCCATGTAGAAGAAGCAAGGGGAAGTGGTTGCAAAGGAGGGGGAGAATAAGGAAGGCTAAAAAGGCAAAACCACATTCACATTGAATTTGGTTCAGGGAGAAAATGACATACATACTAAATGGGATATCTCAACCTGCAGCAGGATAGGGGGAAGGGGGATGAGAGGAGGGATGATGGATGGGAAGGCATCCTTGGGGTGAGGGGAGGTTGGAAGTACCCACTATAGAAGAGGGACAGGATCATGTAGGGAATGGAGCAGGTGGGGGGTGGGATGAGTGGGAGGGAATTATAAGCAGCCTTGTACAATATATCTACTATGATAATGTTTTGCATAGCTAGACATGTACAACATATACTGAATTACTTATCTCCCAAGAAGGAATGGGTGACAAGGGAGGAAGGAAATGGATCTGAAATTCGAGGTCGTAACATTAAATGTTTCAAATATATATATAAATACTATTATTAATACTCTTTTGCCTATAATTGGGAGATAAGATGTGCAGGCATTGGGACACAAAGATTCATCTTCCTCTAATGGAAAAGTCGATGGGGGTATGGGAGAAGGTATGGGAGAGAGCAGATTGAAGGAAGCGATATCTTGTGGGACTGCTATTCTGGGAGGTTGGGTAGGGGAATAATGGGGGGAAAATGATTGTAACTCAAAATCTGGCGGAAATGAATGATGTAAAACAGAAGTTAATAAAGCATTTCTTTAAAAAAAAAAAGAAGCCAACTAGTTCCCCAAATACTGGTCCCAAAATCCTTAAGACACTAACTTCTCATTTTGTCCTAGGGCATATCTGTGTTGATAATTCTGGAATTGCCACAGGTGCTGGTGTTCTGGGGTCCCTCCAGCTGGCTGCTGGCCCACCTGCCCTGGCACTAAAACCATGGCTCAAGCAGGCCTGAGGTCAGTTCACAGGGCTTTGCACTCTGCTCCCAGAGCATTGTGCTGTGCTGTGCTGGCTGGTTCCTGCAGGGCTGCTGGTCTGTCCTCAGCTGGAGGTTAGCTTCTCTGTCTTGTTCTGTAGGTGCTGGAGCTCCAGAAGTTGTTCAGATTGTCCACTTTTTACATAGGTGCTGGAGCTCCAGAAGTTGTTCAGTTGTCCACTTTTTACATAGTTTGGAAGTGGAGTGTTGGGGGGGATGGTGTTTCTACCCTGCCATCTTGGCTCCTTCCCCAACAGTAATGTATTTTAAACACCCTGTATACCACTTTATACAAACAGAGCACTTTTAGATACATTATATTATATGGGTCCTCAGAATGATCATGTAATATATGTAATATTGTTTATAGTTTAGAGTTGCAGAATCTGAACTTCAGAGAGATTAAATTACTTTTCCAGCAAGTATGTAGTATATATGGATGAAATTAAGGTATATTATTTGGTCTCAAACTAATTCCAAGGTTAATACAAGGTGTTGTCCATAATACTCATCTTTTGGGTTGCAAATAAAATTATATGTGCCCTAAATTAATAGTTGAATTTAAAATTACTAGGACTGATAATGGCCAAATTTCTCATTTGTACACTTAAGAATAATTGTTTCTTTGAGGAATTGTGGCCCGTATTTTTTGTAGTGCATCTTATGGGCCAAAGCAGAACTAATAGTATTCAAGTTATCTCTTTTAACATATGCTAAAAAAATAATCTGTTTGAACCTCCTTCAAATAATGTCCTTGACATTGCAAATCAATGCAGACTTAATGAAACTTTTATTCTTCTACTTTATACCATTTTTGAATGCCAGAAAGTGTAGTTGGGTTCAGCCAGAAATAGTGACATTCTGAGATAAATCACCCAGTAATCTAGTAATAGATATTCCTGCCAGTCCAATATGACCTTCAATTTAAAGAACTAATAACAAGGGTCCAGGTTCTGGCACCTGTGGCACATGGTCAGTGGAGAAGAAAACATCCCAGTCAGCCAAGCTTGGTTTTTATATCCCTATGTGTGAGTCACAGATGGCAATAAAAGCACTGTTCTGAGTTGGGAGAGCATAGAAAATAGACTCTAATTGACTTGGGATGTGCTATTAAAGACATGCTTTCCTTATTGTAAATTAGCTAGAATCAAACCCATTCCCTAAGCTAAGGTTACCTGTGAATTATCAACAATATCAAATTTATATTGGGACCAATACTATTTGATAAATAGTTAGAATTATTTAGTTGGGACATATCAACAACCAAAAATGTATACATTAAATTATTAGAGGAATGAAAATTTGGCTTGGTCTTTATATGTTTGCATTCTTAATTACATTTAAATTTTAGATAGAATAGCAACAGAACAATAATGGTTAAAGGAAGGCAATTGTTCTGTCTCTTTTAGGATACAAAGGAACAAAAAACGAATTCTTTCTTTGTTCCATCTTGTTTTGTGTAACTGGGATTCAGCTGAATTCCTCAAACATTTTATTTCTGCCCTCCACTATCTGCCACTAACCATGAAAAAGATCCTATGTATACATACATAGATAGTCTTTCTCTGTCTCCCTCTCTCTCTGTCTCTATTTCTTCTCACCATATATGTACATATGAATGTATAGCATATACAAATATGCAAATACACTTATGTTTTCTATGATAGACATGCACTTACATATATGTGTATGAATACACATGTGTATATACATGTATACATGCATTGGCTATATTTTATATGTGTGAATATATACAGTGAATGTATATATGTATACATATGCTTACTAGTTAATCATATACATGGACATTGTATTATGTGTGTATACACACATATGTATATATCTTGAAGGAGAGAAAATATGTCTGTATATGTGTATATATATACATATATATGCATATACATCTGTATATCTGCAGACATGTGTGTATACTGGAGAGTAGAGAATAGAATTGACTTGCTATGTGACAAAGGAATGGGAATTCTAGAGTAGAAGACAAGGCAGAGTAGAATTGTTTATATAAAAATTGATAAAAAAAAGAAAGAAAAGGAAAGTCATAACAGGAATGATGGCTTCAGCAAGTACTGAGTAGAATAGAAATCAGATTTTTTGATTAGGACAAAAAATCAGGAAGTGTAAAACAGGGGCATATGGAAAGGTAAAAGGATTTGATAGGATAAGTGAATTAGTTTTTGATCACTGAAGTTACATACTTGTGTCTAATGGTAAGATCAAGGATGTGACCAAATTTGTGTTATATTTGACTGAGTTGGAGTGGAGGACTTGGGGTAGAGGCATTCCAAGTGTGATGGTGTGTCTTTCATTCCTTTCATCATACTGCATTATAGAGTGATGAAAATAGAGAGGAAAATCCAGGGCATAAAGTCAGCCATTCAATTTTTAGTCCTCATAGAAAATATCAGAATTATGGCTCCACCATAATTCATTGTTTTTTAAAAATAATTTTTGTTTTGTTATGACCACTCAGAGTGGTTTCTAAAGGTTGTGGGGGTGAAAGGGAGGTGAAGATGGAAACACTGGGGGAATTGAAGGATACACTGACACAGGCAGTGCCCAAAATGAATTACATATGATGCTTGAAGAGAGTGAGCAGTAAAAAGGGGAAATGGGGATTGTTAATAGAAATGAAATGTCATGTAAGGGAGATGTCACCTTTTCCAGATGATTATTAACCATTCTTTTTTTTTAATATCAAAGTATGAGTTTACCTGAAATTGAAATCAAACTCATTTAAGCCATATTGAGATGGTTCTCATTCCATATTGGAAGGAAATATGTATTGATTTTTAATGTCTTGCAAAGATAACTGAGTGTGTTTCAGCGATCACATTTCAAAGTTCCTTTAGTTTTGTCAAATGCGATGTGGTACAATAAAGGTAATACAGTGCAGTGGTCTCATCAGATGGCTGATGGCAGATGAACTAACCTTATGTTTTGGAATGTTATAAATGACTAAAAGACCAAACCACCACAAACAAAGGGAGGCTAAAATAATAGGTTTATTTGGTTTATGAGAATAACATTGTCCAGTACAGATACATGATGACAACTATACTTCAGTTGCAGTTGACTACCTTTGAGCCGAGTGCCAAGATTATTCCTAAACTAAAATCCAATAAGAGGTATTGCTTACCCTTCCGAAATCCATGCCTTTTTTACTGTTAATTATTTCCAATATTTATTTTATATAGCTTCATCTATCTATCTATCTAGCTAGCTATATAGCTAGCTAGCTATTTGTATATTGACTCTACCATAACATTACAATGTCCTTGAGGATAGAGATTGTCTTTTGCCTCTTTTTTGCATCCCTTGTGATTATCACATTATCTGGCACATATTAGGCACTTAATAAGTATTTATTGAATGGAATTGGATAATCTTTCTTGTTTTCCACAGAGATGAAAATTATTCATGAAAGATGCAGCCAACACTATGAATAGGTACCATTTTTGAGATGACAGGACATTGTCTTAGACGGCATATTTATAGGGTTATGGGGATTTGAGGTACCACATCACCACTGTAAGGTTTTCCTTTAGGCATGTAACAAAGAATAATTTATCTGTTTATCTATGTTGTGGGGTTGCTATCCAATAGCATATTTATACTCCCAGAGACTTATAATTTGTCTCTGAAATTCTATCTAAAATGAAGCCTAAGAACTGTCCCCTTGAAATTCTGCCTACTACCTAACAACTCCTTCCTCTTTTGTAATGTTTATAGCTCTAGCCACAGAATGCCACAAGTGGAAAACTGGTACTTTTACAATCAGGACTCTGAATTCCATTTCTGCTACATGATAGTTGTGAATTTGGGTAAAACATTTCATCTGTCTCAAAATTGGTTTCTTTTTATTTAAAAATTTATGAGAGTAATATTGATAGCATTTACCTCACATTAATCAAATGGACTAAATTTGTTCGTGTTTATTAAAATATTTTATTATGGGAACAACTTCTGGAGGCCCAGCACCCACAGAAAGGCACAGAGAAGCTAACCTCCTGCTGAGGACAGCCCAGTAGCCCTGCAGGGAGCAGCCAGCGCAGCACTCTGAGAGCAGGCAGCACAGCACTCTGAGAGCAGGCAGCACAGTGTACTGGGAACCAACTGCTCAGCTTGCAGAGCCGAGCCCAGGTCCGAGGTTTTAGCCCCAGGGCGGCCAGGCCTTCAGCCGGATGGAGGGACCCCAGAACACCAGCAATTGTGGCGATTCCAGAATTATCAGCACAGATATGCCTAGGACAAAGTGAGAGGTTAGTGCCCTATGGACTTTGGGACCAGTATTTGGGGAACGCGTGGCTTCCTCCCCTGGGAGTGAAAAGCTGCTAAAGAAACAGTTGCACATTGGGGCGGCTAGGTGGCGCAGTGAGTCGAGCGCCTGCCCTGGAGTCAGAAGGACCTGAGTTTGGATCCTGCCTCAGACACTTAACCCACACAAACAAAAACCTAGCCATGTGACCTTGGGCAAGTTACTTAACCCCAATTGCCCTAAAAGGGGCAGCTAGATGGCCCAGTGAGTAAGAGCGCTGGCCTCGGAGTTGGGATGACCCGAGATCAAATCCGGCCTCAGAAAATGAGAACCCACACATAAATAATGACTAGCCATGTAACCTTGAGCAAGTTACTTAACCCCAATTGCTTAAAAAAAAAAAAAAAAGAAACAGCTGCACAGAAGCCATTTTTCAGAGTCAGTAGTGGCTCTAGCTCCTGGTCTGCGAATTGTACGGAGATCCAGCAATCAGTCTGGGGGTTAATTGCTGTTGCTTTAAACTGACTGGATCTGGATTGTGGTCTGGGGGGAAGTTGGGGGTGGGTATCCAACTTGCCAGAGTGGGTGGAGGTTTTACAAGAGGCCACACAACTGGCGGAAATTGTGAAGACCCCACATTTGGGCGGAAGCTCCCCTGTCTGGTGGCAGAGTCCTACTGTGGCTACAAGCCCCAAAATCAAGTAATTAAGTAGCAACATGCCTAGGCAAATGAAACAAAATAAACAGAAAAGTTCAACATTGGACTCTTATTTTAGGGGCAAAGAGGCTCAAAGCATGGAGGAGGGCTGTGAGGTCAGAACTTCTGCACCAAAAGCCCCAAATGAAAATACAAGCTGGCTACAGGCCATAGAGGACCTTAAGAAGCAGATAAGAGAAGTGTGGGAACATTTGGGAAGAGAAATGAAAAAGAAGCAAGAAAAGTATGAAATGACAGTCAACAGCCTGACTGAGGACAATAACACCTTAAAAAATAGACTAACTCAAATGGCAAAAGAGGCTCAGAAAGGGAATGAGGAGAAGAATGCCTTAAAAAGTCAAATTTGCCAGATGGAAAAAGAATCTCAAAAGCTCACGGAGGAGATTCATTCCTTCAGAGTTAGACTGGAGCAAATGGAAGCTAGTGATTTTATAAGAAATCAAGATACTATTAAACAGATCCAAACAAATGAAAGAATAGAAGGCAATGTGAAATATCTCATGGGAAAAACCATTGACCTGGAAAATAGATACAGGAGAGATAATTTTAAAATTATTGGACTACCTGAAAGCCATGATCAAAGAAAGAACCTAGAAATCATCCTTCAAGAAATTCTCAAGGAAAATTGCCCTGATGTTTTAGACCCAGTGGGGGAAATTGAGGTTGAAAGAATCCAGCGATCACCTCCTGAAAAAGATCCCAAAAAGAAAACTCCTAGGAATATTATAGCTAGGCTCCAGAACTCCCAGATCAAGGAGAAAATACTACAAGCAGCCAGGAAGAAACAATTTCAATATTGTGGAAACACAATCAGAATAGCCCAGGACCTGGCAGTTTCTACACTGAGGGAAATGAAGAGCATGGAATATGATATTCCAGAGGGCAAAAGAGCTGGGATTGAAGCCAAGGGTCACCTACCCAGCAAAACTGAGTATCTTATTTCAGGGGAAAAGATGGTCATTCAGTGGAATAGAGGACTTTCAAGCATTCTTGAGGGAAAAAAACAGAGTTGAATAGAAAATTTGACATTCAGACACAAGAAGAAAGAGGTGCTTGAGAAGGTAATCAAGGAAAATAAATCAAAAGGAACTTATCAAAGTTGGACTATTTACATTCCTACATGGAAAAACAATAACTGTGTTTGAGGAAGCCTTTCTCTTTATGAAAATAATTGAAGAAGGGTACATGGCATATGTTCACAGGTATACATGGATAGAGGGCACAGGTTGAATTTGATGGGAAGGGATAATTCTTTTTTTTTTTTTTTTGGAGGGCAATTGGGGTTGGGTGACTTGCCCGGGGTCACATGCCTGGGTTTTTGTTTGTGTGTTGGCTGTCTGGAGCCGTATCCGACCTCGGGTGCTTCTGGCTCCGGGGCTGGTGCTCTGCTCACTGCGCCACCTAGCCGCCCCAAGGTAGGGATGAATCTTAAGGGGTGAAGTCAAGAGGTGAGAGAGGAAAGTGGCAAGAAGTGATGGAGAGAGACAGGGTAGGGTAAACTATCTCGTGTAGAAGAGGCAAGGGGAAGTAGTTGCAAGAGAGGGGAAGAACAGGAAGGCAAAAAGGCAAAAGCATATTTTCATTGAAGTTGGCTCAAGGAGAGAATCATATACATACTAAATGGAATATCTTACCCTCACTCACTCTCCTGAGTAGGGGAAAGGAGGATGACGGGGGAGATGATGGAGGGGCAGGTATCCTGGGGGGAGGGGAGCTTGGAAGTATCCACTATCAAAGAGGGACAGGATCAAAGTCAGGAATGGACCAGGTGAGAGGTGAGACGGGTCGGGGGGAAATATAAGCCGTCTTTTACAATATATGTACTATGTTTTGCATAGCTATACATGTACAACACATACTGAATTGCTTATCTTCTCAGAGGGAATGGGTGACAAGGGAGGAAGGGAATGGATCTGAAAATCGAAGTTTTAAAATTAAATGTTTCATAAGATGTCCAGGCATTGGGGCTCAGAGATTCACATTGCCCTAATGGCAAAGTCGAAGGGGGTATGGGAAAAGATATGGGAGAGAGCAGATTGAATGAGGGGATATCTAGTGGGACTGCTATTCTGGGGTGGTGGATAGGGAAAAAATGGGGGAAAAATGTAATTCATAATCTGGTGGAAATGGATGATGTAAACCAGAAGTTAATAAAGCACTTGTTTAATTAAAAAATATTTCATTCTGAACTAAACACATCAACCAACATTGACATTTCAGTATCAATGAATAGAAAAAGAACATTCTATATGAAAATGTAAACATATTAAATAAGAGACAGCATGGCATAGTGGAAAGAGACTTGGTTTGAGATCAGAAAAATGTGGTTTCAAGTACTCCTTCAGATATATGCCTGGCTAAATTATCCTAACGAAATTCTTTAAGCTCTCAGTCCTCTATCACAACAACTCTCTAAGACTACAACCTATAGAGTGTATCAAATGAAATAATGTTTTTCAATATTTAGCACAATGCCTGGTGCATATTAGGTGTTTAATGAATATCTTTTCCCTTCCATTTCCCTTCCCTCTTCTATTTCACCTATGGAATTGTAAAATGCTTTACAAAAGAAAAGCACTGCAAATGATGATGATGATGATGATGATGATGATAATGATGATAGTTTACTATTACTACTGCTACTACCACCCTGCGATATAATTCACCTCAATCAACTGACTTAAATTAATCAAAGGCAATTAGAATTATGTCATTACATTCCTACTTAGATTATCAGCTTCCTATTTGCCATTTTTCCTCCATACTTTCCAGTTAAAATATCATTCTACTTACTAAAAGGAAATAGAAATAAAATAAGTTGGGCATCTCTATCTTATTTATTTCTCATCTTTGTTTTGGCCTGCTTCCCACATTTCCTGTTTTATATTTTTATCTCAATCATTCTGAGCCTTAATATTCTTGCTACTTTTTATGGAACCATATGTTTGTGTCTATTCACTGTTTCTGCCCTCTTTTTTATCTTCTACAGCGTCTTTTCAAAACATAACTGGGTCGATAAGTTTATTATTCAATCACATATCTTTAGAAAGCACATAGTGTTTAGAAAGCTCCCCCTTTTTTTTCTCTTTGGAATTGTTTCCATTTATGTCTTCATAATTTTATGATTGAAAATTATATTATCTCTTGGAACGTCTTCTACACAATTTTTTTCTATGTGTGCCTAAGCATTATTTTTCTTCACTCTTTAAAATCTGATCTCCTGAAATCTACTGTGCATGTGATACTATTCCCAGCTAACCTCTTCTTATCTATTATGCATTTAAGGAAGAGTGCCCTTAATCTCCCACAGAGCAACAAGTTTCTATTCATTTTTAAGGTTTAGATGAAGATTGGGATTCACCTTCTTTCTTCCTCTACCTTCAGAATATGAAATTATGATTATGGAAGTTGAGAAACAATTCATCACTCTGTAGGGCTCACATAGAAAAATTTCCAGCAAAATTACAGAAAAACTGAATTCTCCACGAGTATTATTGCACACATTATGTCCTATTGGGCCTGTGATCTGTATCTCAGGCTTCATATCTGTGAACACACACAGACTCATATATATACTTATACATACATACATACATACATACATAACAAATACATGGTTTTGTATGTATACTTATATGTTTCTACACATAAACATGTATACA
>WOXC01008970.1:0-80323 GCA_011680675.1 Gymnobelideus leadbeateri
GTCCTCCTGACTCCAGGGCGGTGCTCTATTCACTGTGCAACCTAGCCACCCCCCTATGTTTCTTTGAATGACTCACATCTGTCATTTCATAAAGGGCAAAAGTATTCACTTACATTCATATGCCACAATTTTTATAGACATTCCTCAAAGGACACTCTCTAATTTTTATTTAAGCAATATTTTCTTTTAAAAATTATCTTTAACGTATTGTCATAAGTTCACTAACTATTCCCCAATTGTATTAAAAAATTTTAACATTCATTTAAAAAATAAATTTGAGTTCCAAATTCTCTCTCTCCCTTCCACCTCTCTACCATCCATTGAGAAGGCAAGTAACGTGATGCTGATTAAAGGTGTGAAGTCATGCAAAACATACTTCCATATAAGCCAGACTGCAAAAGGAAAACAAAAACCCAGCAAGAAAATTAAAATGAAGGGGTGGCTAGGTGGTGCAGTGAATAGAGCATCGGCCCTGGAGTCAGGAGGACCTGAGTTCAAATCTGAACTCAGACACTTAACACAAAAACTAGCCGTGACCTTAGGCAAATCACTTAACCCCAAATTGCCCTCCAAAAAGCAAAAAAAAAAAAAAAAGAAAAAAAAAAGAAAAGAAAGAAAGAAAATTAAAAAGTATGCTTCAATCTAAGCAGCAATTTCAAAGTGTCTCCTTAACACTTAAAAAAAAAAGAGGCGTAATGAATATTTTAAACATACTTTCAACATACTAAAAGTGTAACATTGAGCTACTACCCCCATGACACATTAGGAGTATATATGTATATGTATATATGAAATATTATGGTTTAACAGAGTCTTGTATATAGTAGGTGCTCAATAAATATGTGTTGATTTATTGATTGAAAAAAAATATGCTTTAGCATTTGGACATATTTAAAACAGTCACTTGAGAGGTCAGGACGTGTAGTAGAGAGGTCAGGAAGACCTGGATTGGTTTAATTCCTTCTAAGTGACACTTTTCAGCTAAGTGACCCTGGGGGAATTATTTTAACCTTCCTGTGCCTCAGTTTCCTCATTTTACAAATGAGGAGGGATTGGCTTTATGGTATATTATATTATTTATATCTATGATCTTATGATTAGGTTAATATAAGAAGGAAATGGGTCATTTATGTTTTATAAACAAAGGATAGCGGGTAATCATATTGCTACACTGAAGAAAGTTGTTAACATTTGGGATATACTCCCACTGGGATGGAGAACTTATGTGAGGTCTTAGATGGGAGTTATAGAGAAAGAGAAGGCATACATGGCAATGTGAGTATCATCAGAAAGAGTACTCACATTGACAAAAGCCCAGATTAAGTGAAGTATTGAGGAATTCCTTACAAATAATCAACATACAAAGAAAAAAATGTAGAAATATTTTTACAGCATTATAAAAGTGTATGAAAAGTATTACTTTACAAACATTGGAACTATATGGGGGTGGAGGAGCAAAGGAATGTCCAGATCAGGATAGAGACAAACAAGAAATAATTCTGGAAATGGTGAGTTATCCTTTGGTTTTTACTGGTTGATGGCTTATTCAAATTTTCAGAAGAGGAAAAGTTATAGAAAAAGGCAGTTGTGTGCTACTGGGAAGTTTAAGCATTTTCTTGGCAAAAAGAGTTCATATTGGGGAACATAAATGTTATATGAATATTAAGTATTTATTGGATGAATGAAAAGTGAGGTTATTTAGTCAAATACAAAAAAGGCAAGACGATTGAACAATTTAGTAGCAAGACCATATAGACCAGACGTGTCGACCATGGCAGGAATATACCCAAAGTAGACTGACACATAATTGAGAATTATTTAACAAAATAAATAAATATAATAGAACACAGATAAAGTTAATGTGTGGTTTTCTACTATGTGTCCCACAAGGATTCTTATGTTCAGTTTAGTGGCCCCAGCTTCTATGTCTACTTAATACCACTGGTGTAGGTATTACGTTATCTCCGTTCAAAGAGAATAGCAAAACACTATCAACTTATGAGTATGAAGATGACATTATGAAAAGTCATCTTATGCACTAGGTTTTGTTTACGTTTATGTTATGGTTTATGTCAGGCATTCAACAAAGATTTATTAAGTGTCTCCTATACATTAGGCACTGTTATATTGGGGACACAGAGAAAAGCAAAAAATATTTTCCATTCTCAAGGAGACCACAGTCTAACAGGCGGGGAAAATGTTGGTGTTATTCCAGAATATTGCTTCTTATTTAGAAAGAAATAATTCTACCTAAGGAGCAAGTAGGGGGTTCAGTGCATAGAGTACCAGATCTGGAATCAAGAAGACTCATTTTTGTAAATTCAAATTTGGCCTTGGATGCTTATTAGCTATATGACCCTGGCTAAGTCTCTGAACCCTGTTTATCTCAGTTTCGTCAACTCTAAAATGAATTGGAGAAGGAAATGGCAAGCCATTTCAGTATCTTTGCCAAGAAAACCACAAATGGGGTCATGAAGAATCAGAGATAAGTGAAAAATAACTAAAAAAAATAATTTTACCTAAAATAAAACATTTTATCTTTTGTAGATTTGATAATATTTTCACAAATTTTTATTAGAACATGACTCAAAGGTAAAAGAACAGTAAAGAATAAATGTGGTTCATTTCTGCTCTTCAACAGCAGAATGGGAAAAGTAAAATGGGGTTATATATTGTTTAGGCTCCAGAGCATTATAATTCTGAAGAAATAGCTTTCAAAATGACACTTCCACTCTAACATTCCTCCCCCTACACTTTGGGAAGAGACACTCATTTTTGCATAAATGATCAAAACAAGAATTTGAAAATCAGAAGACCTCTGGAGATGAAGCCAATATTTTTTGTGGTTCCAATTTCATTAAAAACTACAACTACTTCCTGGAATCAGGTCACTTGTCTTCCTTTGCATATCATTTCATCATAATTTCAATGACTTCTTTGATAAAATGTATAATTACTTATTAAGGATCACATAAAATCACACATGTAAAGTGCTTTGCACATTTTAATGAGCAATATAAATGTTAGCTATTATTATTTAATAATCTCAATTAGAAAGATGCTCCAACACCTCAATGGACCTAATATTTCTTTGATATGGGCATTCTTTCTAAAGGTATTAGCAGGAACCCATCTATGTCCTCTGATTCTTCTGATTTTTTGTCTATATTCTCTCATAAGTCCCCCTTAGAAGACCTGCTCAACATGCAGAAAGTCTCATTTAGATGTTTGAACAAAATTCTTCAGGTTATCTGTGTTTGTGGAAATGGGACTGGATTGGGCTAGTAATATGTATTCCTCTTCATTTTGCTTTGCTTACCTTCTAATCATGTGTTTTCTGGATGATATCTTTTATGCCCAGTAATGGTATTGCTGGGTCAGAGGGTGGGCACAGGTTAGTACTTTTTGGGGCAAAGTTCCAAATTGATTTCCAGAATGGCTGGACCAATTCACCATCTATAGATTCTATAATGGCACAGATCCCCAGAGTCCAACATACCGGCGCACTGAAAGGGAACTTCAGGAAGACTTCTTCAAGGCAGGGATGATGAGCTTTCCTTATGCCATGTGTTCTTCATATGTGTACCTCACTATTGTTGTATTATAAGCTTGAATTCCCTCTTTCAGAACCCCTTGTGTATACAAAGGGAGAACACCCTTGGCCCCAGTTAAGGGGAGTGTTTTTTGTAATTACTATTCTCACTATACTTTTGTAAATACCTTTCCTAAAAGCTTATTAAGTCTGATTGGCTGGTTGCCAATGGAATGCATAGCAATGAGAGCTCATGAACTACATAATAGAAATCTAATCCCACCTCAAGATTACTCTTATTTTTACCCTGAAACAATAACATTCACTTTATGGGAATCTGGCCCTATCTAAGCAGTCATAGGAGGGGGTACCATAATTATTATCAAAATATCTTACATTAGAGAAAACACAATATGGTGGATAGTATAGGTCTTGGGAGTCAAGAAGGTCTGAGTATAAGTCTAGTCTTTGATATACCAGCCATGACTCTGGGCAAGTAATTTAACATAAAAGTGGTTCAGGATACTCTATACGATAAGTTACAGAACAATTGCTGTTCTGCATTGGCAGGAGGAATTTCTTCACCAGGAGTTCTCTATACCAATGAAATCAGAGATGTAGACAAAAAAAATAGTAGACACATACACACATAAATGCTCACATATGTATGCTTTATATTTATGATTCCTGGAACACTTTTCATTCTTGTCATATTTAATTATAATGTAACTTGTATTATCTATGCATTATTATTTTATTACCTTGGTAAAACATGAGCCAACAGGAAAAAGCTCCTATACTTTTTTTTTATTTTACTATGCAAAGCCTACTTCATGCATCAACTAATACCTAGGATGGTGTCAAAATATGTGCCAAAAGACAAATAGCACCCACCTCTCCTCAATAATTAAGTTGCTACATAGCCCCATGATGATGAACATATTGGATTATTGAAGAAACTGTTGAATCAAAACAGGACAGCAGAGATCAATCAAAGTCAAGGTCTCCACAGGAACCCGGGAAGATTTTAAGCTTCTGGAGCTCATTCCCACAGCGTTTGAAGGAATCCAAAGTGACTGTTAATTATTTTATTTTTTAACAAAAAAGCAATTTCCAATGTTCTCTGATTTCCAAATGAGCAACTCAGAAGATCTCCCTTCTCCTTTTTAAAAAACAAAATAAAACAAAACAAAACAAAAAAAACAACTACTTTTAAAGTTGAGCTTTCCCTTGGGATAGCTAGGTGGCACAGTGAATAGAGAACCAGCCCTGGAGTCAGGAGGACCTGAGTTCAAATCTGCCCTCAAGCACTTAACACAAAAACTTAACACAAAAACTAGTTGTGTGACCATGGGCAAGTCACAACTCCAATTGCCTTCCCCCCCAAAAAGTTGAGTTTTCCCACCAAAAAGGTTAAGGGAAATGGGTAAACAAAGAGAAGAAGAGTATTTTGCTGCTAGCTCCCAAATGAGCTCTAATCTAGCTCATATGTGAGTTATAATTCTGAAGAAATGGTTACTGTTTTGGTTTTTCATTAGTCATAAAACAATATTCTTTGAGAATTAGTTTTCCATTTGGTGAAATACATCAGTTGTATGAGAATATGTGAAGACTTGTATGTACACACTACACACATAGCTACACAATACAGCTTTGATTAAGAAAAGAGAATCGAAGTTAGAAGGCTCCTAAGAAGTCATGCAGTCTAAGATGTCCTTGACCAAGAATCTCTACTACAACATAGATATGCAGTCACTTTACCTCTGCTTGAAGTCCTCAAGCAAAGGTCAACACCAGGCCATGTTTTTCTGTAGTCATCTTCAATGTTTTTAACAGTTTCCAGCCCATGCTTTCAGCTATTATCTAAATGTCTATAACTGAACTAGGGCTTATTCACTCTTTCTTTTTTGGCAGCATCTATTACTACCCAGAGGTGAGTTTTGCAACTGCCACTTAGCTTGACCTCTCTATTTATATTCTGATATCCTTCTCCTAGAATTTTAGTTACTACAGAAATGTTCTCACTTTCTTTCTCCCCCCTGCCCCTCCCACCTCCTTCTTCTTACTATCTATGTTGTTATTACTTCTGTATTGTTTCTGTCGTGTCTGACTCTTGGTGACCCCATTTAGGGTTTTGTTGGCAAAAATATGGGAGTGGTTTACCATTTCCTTCTCCAGCTCATTTTACAGATGGGGACATTGAGGCAAATAGAGTGACTTGCCCAGGGTCACATACCTAGTAAGTGTCTGAGGCCAGATTTGAACTCAGAAAGAGTCTTTCTGATACTAGGTCCAGCATTCTATCCCCTGAGCCACCCCCAAACATGTTTTGCCCAATGACCTATCTACTGTGCCAACTTACCTATCTATGAAAGTTCAATTCACTATTGCCAACAACTTCTCTACACCCCATTTCTGTCCCCTTACAAACATAAATGCAATGCATTTGCTCCACATGAGCTGAGGAATAGGACCATCCTAATAAAAAAATACTGGATTTATTTGCCAAACAGTTATGACAGTCAAAAGTAATGGTAATTAAAAACATACCTGTTTATAATGTATTATGGAGAAAGTTTATGGAGCAATATCATCTCATACCATATTGCAAAATGATAGAAGAAAAGACAGTTAAAAGAATATTTTGAGAGAGACCCAACTACACAATAGCATCCTGATAACAGGATGAAACTAAGAAGGCAGATGAAAGACGAAAGGATATACAAAGACTTTTTTACATTTTTTCCCCATTAAAGGCAGGAGAGCCATCTACACTAACACTGTAATCCTAGACATGTTTATAGGGTAAATGGGAATGGCAGGAAAGAAAAAAATATGATGAGAAAAAGACTTAAGTACACACAGGAGAATTCTATGCTTGTGGTGACACAATTGTGCATATACTGAAGAACTGATTCTCAAAGTACCTAAGTAGAGAAAGATTCCAAAAGGTCAGAGAAAAAAAAGGTTGATTTTTTTTTTATTCCTGAGAGATCAACAACTACCAAATTTATATGCCTAATTTTCATTATCTTGCAAAAATTTAAGAGCATAATCTAAATGTGTATTAAGAATATTCTCAATGAATGCATTAGGAGAAAGCTTTTCACAAATGATATTCCATAGTAGATAACATCTTTACCATTGTAAAATTATTTAAAAAGATATAGCAAAGCAAATATCCCACTTAAAAAACAAACCTATAATTTTATTAATATAGGGATTTCAGAGTAACTTCCTCTGCCTATTTAGATTGGAGCTTTGTTAGTAATTTACATTCTTAGAGAGTTAACTTGAGCACTAAGTTAAGTGACTTTGACAAGGTCATATTGCCAATGTGTCAGAAACAGGATTTTCTGATTCTGAAGTCAGCTCTCTGTAAACTGCATCATGTTGCGTCTTTGCTTGTTGTTTGTCACTTTTCAAAAACTTATTTAACTTTGTAGATTGGTCTAGCAAAATGAAAAGGTGCCCCTAACTCAAGTATATCTTACAATTACGCAAGATTTAGCAAAAGCTATAACAAGAGAGCCAACTTTGTCCAACAACCCTTAGGTTATTATCAGAAAAACATAAAAGAGAGAAACATGTCACTGAGAAGATGCACTGAAGAGACCAAGTGGGAGGATGATTTCCTATATAGTCCTTAAGATATTCCCTTTTATGGGGGACATTTTGCGGTTATATAAAGCCAGGCAGTATTTCAGAGTCCCTTAGATGAGATCTCAAGTTACTCAGGTTGGCTTAATCATCTATACAAGAAAAAATGTGGATTAAGAATTTCTATTGTACAGACAACATGGAATTAGCTACAAGGTCCATCCGTCTGTGTACACACACACAGAGTTTTATAATTTATATAATAGCTTTATAATTTATATAACACATAATATACCCATATTTTATATAATAAATACATAATATATTAATAAATCACATAAATATTATATAAATATATAAAATATAATTTATACTATATATTCATAAATTTTTGGATGTACATATATTCACATACATATGCATATATGAGACAATGATTTGGGGGTGTTATTGTGCAATCATGTTCGACCCTTTATTATCCCATTCGGGGTTTTCTTGGCAAAGATGCTAGAATGGTTTGCCATTTACTTCTCTAGCTCATTTTATAGATGAGGAAACTGAGCCAAACAGTGTTAAGTGACTTGCCTAGTGTCACACAGCTAGTAAGTGTCTGGGGTTGAATTTGAACTCAGGAAGATGAGTCTTTCTGATTTCAGGCCTGTCACTCTATCCACTGTGCTGTCCCTGAATTGGGGCTAGAACTGAATAAAAAGAGCAAGTTAGATTGCCTTTGGGAAACTGCAACATTCTTTTAATGATAGAAAGTCTTCTCTGATACTGAAGGCCCATTTTTTAAATTCCACATTCTTTCAGAGTTGCTATATAGATTCAATTACAAAACATTACAGTCTCTGAAGAAATGAAATTGAAGAGTTGCTGACAGGATAATGTAGGGGTGCATGGATATGAAAACATAGCAAACTTGTAAAGAATTATGCATAAGAACTAGGATAAAAGATATCAAAGTTATATATAAGTGAAAAAGAGCTAGTCACAAAGGAAAATGAGACATAACAGATAAACACCCCATACATTCCATTAGCATCAATGTGATATAAAGAAATAACAAGGAAAGTTTTTAGTATTTTAGGTGGTATGCTTTTGGACAACAGGGAAAAGAATCTGTCAAAAGGGGAAGGCAAGGATGAGTTCCAACCTGTACTCCTGGGGGGAATATCCACATTAATGAAGTCACAAATCCATTTGAATAATTGGGCATGAATACTAAAAGTAGGTAACAGTATAAAGGTGAAGAAATCTAATGTTCTGGTGCCATTTTTGGTTGTGAGGGATAAAAGGATAGAGTTTAATTATATGTAATTATAAAGAACAGAGAATTTGTTTCTTTTTTTCCCCCCTCTTTGGCTCCAAAAAGTCTTTTGAAGGAATAAGAGAGAAAGGGAAGTACACAAATGTTGGATGGGCAATGAAAAAGATTACAATGGAAGAATGACTGAAGGAAAGAATGAAGCAAATTGAATATAAATAACATGCACTTAATTAGAAAGAAAAACAGTTTCTGTTTTTATGCCCATTCTACCAACCAACAACACAGAACTCGATTAATTAGCAGTCATGTTGAGTTGGAGATGATTTTGGGCAAGATGGAAGAACATTCTTAACATATATATGTGTGTGTGTGTGTGTGTGTGCACGCGCGCGTGTATATATATATACACATATATGCATATATGTATATATGTATACACACACACATATATATGTATTTACACACACACACACACACACACAAACCAAATCCGTGGAGAAAGGGGAAAATAAGATTTAGGTAGTGAACAGTTAATTTTAAAGCAAAGACAACTTGCTACAATAAGCAGCAGCAAGATTTTTCTCATGTTTGTAGCACCAAAATTATGCAAATATCTATAGTTTTCCTCACAAATTAGATTTTTACACTATGAATACAGAATGCAAAACAATATTTCTGAGTTTCCTTTTTTAAAATAAAATCATTGCCAATCACAAATCAGTAAAGTGTGGCAGAAGGGCAAAGAAAAATATTATTTTTAAATAACCTGAAGAGAGAAGATAAAAAATACATAGATAAAAATGGGAGGGATATCTTATTCTCGTATAAAACTTCATGTTTACTTGAAATGAGCTATTAAATTCTTCTTTCAGAGACACTTCTTAAAATGATATGTACTGAAAAGAAATATTAATGATCAGAAAGGATGTTTTTAGCACACTTAACAGGCTCCATATTCTCTAATACAGAATATAATTTGCTCACAAAGCAATGATTAATATAACTGACAAGGAACCATTCACAAACATTCTGAATGACACTCTCAACACCCTCCTTCCTTCTTTTTCCTTGTTGGAAATATTTGGGAGCTCACCAGATTCCATTCAGATATTTTCTATCTACTTGGGCTTATCATCACTTTATAGATGCTTAAATCACTACACTGAATGATCTAGGTCTTAGTAGTTGGGGGTATCTGCTTTTAAAATTTTAAGGAAAAAAAAGATCTGTACTGGGCACTCCCAAATTTACCATGCTCTTTATAAAACTAAGTGATCCAAATCTAGGACCTTATCTTTATCAAGCTACTTCATGTAGTTGGAAAGGAACTCTAATAATTCTCATCTTTGCCAAAGAACACTGCAATTGTAAATTATTTTAATTTCACCTTATGTTAATGCACTTAAATAGATGGAATTGTCACGTTTTCTAATCTCAAAGAGAGGCTTACCTCACTTTAGTCACAACATTCTGTAAGGCACTGATGACTCATTATATAGGGGTATAATCTATCCAACTAGAACTTTCTGTGTATATCAAAGAGCCTTGGTCATCTGATTTTGATAGAATAGAGTTGTTTCTGCTTAGAAGCAGACAAGTGTGCTTAGACACTATATGAAGTATTTACTCTTAGCCTAGAATCAGTATGCAAATAAACATTTGGAACAATAAGACAATACATAATAAGACATCTACCAAGTGACTATAAGCCTGCAGGGTCTCTTAGCTGCTGAGAGTGCCCAAACATAGGAGTGATTTGAACCGAGGACACATAGGAAGTGCATGATTTGAATGCAGTTCTCTATTCTGTGAGTGTGCAAACGAACCCCACAGCTGATGCTCTCCACTTAGGCTTCTATTTATCAAATGAAGACGCAGAAACTCCAGAGGAATTCTGAACTGAACCCAAAGCAGAGTGAAATGGATGCAGCATCTGCGTGGACTTGAGTTAGAAGCTGCCACAGCTGGAGTTGTTCTCAGCCTTGGCTTTTTTGTTACCAGCAGGTACCACAAATCTTAGACACAGGCTAGGACATCAACAAACAGGAGCAAGGGAACTCAGAAAGCAATTCCAGCAAAGAGAAGCCCTGCCCTTGACAAGCTTTTACAGCATCCCCCTCTTCTTCCTTTCCTTTCCTATTTTTTTACTGCCCCCACATCTCCTACAACTTTCTGTCGCCACCCCGTTTCTCATTTTTACACTTATCCTCTAAACCCTACAGTCTACGTGAACAAGATTGGGGAGGAGGAGAGGCAGCCAGGGTGTGATGTGGGGTACACAAATAATCCCCTGAACAACCCATGAAACCTACCAATGACTCTCAGCAAGGAAGCACCCCCTCATTCTACTCAACGTTTTCCACCCCCCTCTACACCAGTTCCACAGAGGCAAACACATGACACTCTTTTACAGCCCTGCAGGTAATTCACAACTATGCACAGCTGTGAGTCCTTTTCACCTGGGGGCACAGTTGCTAGCTTTTCAGTCTGTCAATAAAAGGAAGTGATCCAAATCGAGGACTGGATCTTTCCTCAAGCTACTTCATGTAGTTGGAAAGGAACTCCAATACTTCTCATCTTTGCCAAAGAACACCACAATTATAAATTATTGTAATTTCACCTTAGAACCAAAGAACCTAAGATTTTAATATGTTTATTTTTTAAAAGTCTGAATCCCAAAACATTTTGAATTAGCATATCTTCTATTAAAGAGCAACTAGAATTGCAATATAAGATATTGCTTTCCTGTACACTATTTTGACTTATAGGAACTCATAAACCTTTACACTCCACGACTATTTTTTCTAAACTGGCCTGAAGGACCAAAAACAAAAACAAAAACCCAGAACTAAAAAGTATTCATTTGCAGTTCAGCAAGAAAAGGGAAAGAAAACTCAGTGACCTGAACTATAATATCAGAATAATAACAATAATCAAGATAGATTCATGAGCCTTCAGCCATTATTTGTGACAGCTTTTTCTATCATATTTGAGTCAAGAAGGGCATCTTTTATTGCACTGATTTCAGATGCGCTATGATATAAACTGGTAGATACAGTGCATAGGGTACAGTATCTGGAGTCAGAAGACTTAAGTTCAAAACCTGCCTCAAATACTTTTTTTGCTATCTAACTGCAGGCAAGTAATTTAATCCCTTTCTGCCTCAGTTTCTTCATCTGCAAAATGAGGATAATGTACCTACCTCACAGGATTGTTATGAGAATGGAATGAAACAAAATTTGTGGAGCATTTTGAAAACTCTAAAATGATATGTAAATGATAGTTATTATATTATTAATTATTAAAATGAGAAAAATCTAAACTTCTGGCAGTCCAACAAGATGACTCTGGAGCTTATTGGTGGAAGTATTATCACAAATGGCACATTTTCTGATTCCCATGACTTCTCCCTGGGTGTAAGATAATCTTGGCAAAACTAATTCTTGCCTTGGTCAGGGTTAGTTTTCATCTTTAGACCTTTCAGTTCCTTTTGGCCATGATTCACACTTGTAGGTCAAGAACCATCTATACATAGCAGGCAGTATCAAATAACAAGGAAAGAGAAAAGACAATCTCTGATTGATCACTTCCTGCACTTGGGATCAAGTTCATCAACCTGATACCTCCTACCACATTTAGCACTTAATATTGGTCCCCTAAATCAAATCACCCTCCATTTGACTCCCTAGCCTGCTGGCCATTGGAACATGCCTTTTTGATCATACACCTCCTTGCTAGCCCAGTCTTATGGTTGACAATCCCCAGAGGAACATGTGATATCTCAGTCAAATCCCTTTTTCCTGATATGGTAAAACACCTGGTCTTACAAGCTCTTTGAGTGACAGGCATGGCATAGTGGATAGAACGATGGACTTGGAGTCAAGAAAAACTTGTGTTTATATCCTATCTCAGACAAACATCTGTGTGATCCTGGTCAAATCCCTTACTCCTTTGGCCCTCAGTTTCTCCCTCTGTAAAAAGAGGGGTTTAGTTTAGAGGGCTTTTCTGTCCTTTGTGCTTCTGAATATATGATCCCATTCTTCTTCCTTGCCCTCTCCTTCTGGGTGCAAAATACAACACAAGAAATTGAAGTACCATTAAAAAGGGAGGGAGGAAACAAAACAAAACATGTCTTTTGCACACCTGCATCAAATCTACTGAAATTCAAATCGAGGGATCATTAGCAACTGATCTTTCCTTTTACCTGATTTAAATTCCATAAAGGGACACATTCTCTCTCAGTGGAAGGATGGAATTATCTATGGTATGGGAGAAATGAATGATAGTTGGATTTTCTGATAATTTATGAACTTTCAAAGTGTGGTTTCCAAATAAGTGCTAGAGATTAGAATCCACATTTCACAGACATACAGGGCTAACTGTGTATAAAATATATCCCTTTACACATATAATAGATATTTTAGGGTATTTCAATATCAGTAAGTTTGATCACAAACACTATAAAATAAAAAAATATTATCAATGGGGCAGCTAGATGGCACAGAGTATAGAGCACTGGCCCTGGAATGAGGAGACCCTGAGCTCAAATGTGACCTTAGACACTTGAAACACTAGCTGTGTGACCTTGGGCAAGTCACTTAATCCCAATTGCTTTGCCTTCCCCCCTCCAAAAAAAATCAACCCAATGTTTAAATATCTGTGCTAATCAGTGTTAAAAGACAAACAGAGAGGCACCTTGGTGTGGCAGACAATGTTGGACTGGAAATCAGGGAGACCTGGGGTCAAATCCTACTTCTGATATTTGCTAGCTGTGACATGACCTTGGGCAAGTCACTTCAACTCTCTCAGCCCCAATGTCCTCATCTCTAAAACAGGGTTAATAATAGCACTTGACTCACATGGATTTTGTGAGAATCAAATGAGATAATATATGAAAAGTGCTTGGTAAATCTTCAAGTGCTATATAAATGCTACATACTATTATTGTTATTGTTATACCTAATATTATCTAGCAAATTTAGGTGAACTAAGAGTGTAAGGGAATTAAATAATGAGAGATTCTAGAGACTGAAGGGCCCTGTGGCATCCTTTAGCACAATATATTTATTCATCTCTCTCTCTCTCTCTCTCTCTCTCTCTCTCTCTCTCTCTCTCTCTCTCTCTCTTTCTCTCTCTCTCATCTATCTATTATTTTATGAGTGAGCAAACTCAGACCCAGAGTCATTTTCCCATAGTCATGGGGGCATGTGTACATAAAAAGGTAATCATTGGCAGGACTTAGAGAAAGTGTCAAATAAGTGCCTTCCCCTCTCTCTTTACTGTCTGCTAACCTCATTTTTTATAAAGAGGGCATACTTTGGGCCCGAGGAAGGGTGACAAGAATGAAGAGGCCACAGCAGCCCCTATGAAGGTGGTGGATAAAACTGGGGAATGAGGTACTGGAGTGGTACCAAGGGCCAGGAGGCAGTGATCAAGTGAAACCTGGCATCTTGAATTTGTGAATCAGGGAGGACTACTGGGATTCATATCCAGCCTTAAGGTCTGCAAAGCAATTTTGGACATACCATCTTATCTGAGCATCAAAACAAGCTTGTAAAATAGGTTATGGAGGAATTATTATTCCTTTACCCAGGATCACCCAGCTAGTGACTGGGAAGAAATTTTGACTGAAAATCCAACACTCTGTCCATCATTATCCCATTTGATACCACCTCACAAAAAACATTGTATATGTAAATGTGAATAAATATGTATCATAATTGCTTATATAGCATAGAGCATATAAATTATGATTTTTGTAGTAGTTATCTGGTTCTTCCTATTCTACCCCAAATTATTAAGATCAGGTTTCCTCCCTTTTAATGGAATTAATATAAAATATACTAAAAAAAGAAGTGGAGGACACCTCATCACTGCATTCCAATTTCTTCTTCTGCCTGGCTTTGCAGTATATTATAAAGGAAACTAATTCATGCACATATAATAGAGAAAAAAATTCCTTTAGCTTTAAGTACCTGATAAAAGAATGGACACACAATTGTATTGTCGCTAACTCATTTTTGGAGGGCAGCAAAGACTTATGTAAATTTAAGTAATAAATCATTGATTTTATGGGAAATCAAAAGCTTATCAACCTATCATACAATGAAGCCCATTTGGCTTTCTCTGACAAAGAAACAAAGTACAAAGGGAATTTATTCATTTGTGAAGTTTAGTATCGTATATGAATACTGAAATGATGGACACAAGCATGGCATTATGTTACATACTCAGTGTCTCTGCAGTAGTCATGATTTTAAATATCCTGTTTGCTCCATTCACAAATGACACAAAAACTAATGATGCCCTTTGTTGCCCAATATGTCCTATTATTTAGTTTGTAAATAAGGTCCCTGGAATTATATAGTACCCTTAAAGAATGATTCTCCTAAAGAGTCTGGATGCTACAAAAGAAAGCAAACTCAGCTGTACAAAGAGGGCACATATATAGAGTTCAAGTCAATGAATGAAATCTTGCCCCAAGAGGCTAACATAAGGAATAAAATGCATTCTTTTTGCCATTTATGTCTTGTATTGCAGTTCTCAGATGGCATACCATGGGATTTTATTGCCATGGTGGTCCTCTCTTGGTGCCCACCTTCCCTTGAACTTTCATGAGAGTGAGGGCTAGACTCCACAGAGGATGGGCTGTCTCTTCTGGTGATGCAAAGTGAGACTGTTCACAATAACCAATGCTAAAGGCCCTCATACCAAAATGATTTTAATCCAGGTGCATAGGGCTAGTTATATCAATGCTAAGATTCACCATAGGTTATGTTACTTGAAAAATTATAATTATTATCTGTACACCGAGGGCCGAGGGAAATAATTCATTACATTTTAACAAGCTTCTGCATATTTGCTGCAAGTAAAAGAGGGAAAACATGGCAGAGAAGATTATAATCTGAAATGCAGCTTGTTTGGATTCTTTGACCACCTCTGATTCAGTGAATAAAAATGCCAATTAAGACAAAAAGATAGAACCATGGATATGTTAATGCTGAGTAATTAGTATCAGCTCAGCTGACAAATAACCTCTTGGGGGGGGGGGGGTCACCAGAATGCTGCAGGTGCTTGAACTTCTTCCATCAGAAGCGTCAGAAGTTTCCTGAAAGGACTAGGGCCAGATGAGCACTGGCTGCTTTTGTTAGGAATTTCCCCAGTCAAGTGTTGGGATGTTGGCTGCAGAGAGAAGTTAGGGGATGGTACACTAAGAAAGAAGCTGGGGAGCAATATTTACTTAGCCACATTACCCCAAGTTTACCAAGCACATGTAACTAATTGTAGTCTGTGGCTATTGTCCTTTACTTCTCACACATAGTCCATAATAGCACCCATTTAGAAACCCATCTTTTGCAATTTGGTCATGAGTAGATTTTCCAACTAGTTGTATTCAGCTGTTGACATAGTGTGTAGGCCAGTACTGAAAAGTAATACAGTTATGACTTCCACAACATGGGGGATAGTGGTTGTGGCACCCCCGTGATCTGGAAAATCCACATAAATATTTTTTGGCCCTCCCTTCATACCAGAGAAGATGTCTGACTTATTATATTAAAAGATAAAATATGCTGATGTTATACAACAGTACACATATATTTTATGCATTTCTGAGTTTCTAAACTTTTTCTGTGCTGTCTTTTGGCCTTCATGTATTGTCTGTGGCTTCTGCAAAACTCCTCCCAAATTCCCACTTAATTTCTTATATTGACCAGTGATATATTGAAACTGCAATGGGTAAAGTCATGATGTAGAAGGGATAACTGTACTATTTTCCTTTATTACTGTTGGATTTTTTTTTGCATAAAGAAGTCAATTGGATTTGTAGTCACCAAGTTTTGAGATAATAAAAAGAAGTACCATTATTAACAACACAAATCCAAACACTGCTCTCCCCCAAATGTATGAGGCCCAGAATGTCTTTAATAATGTCTTAATGAACAGCATGAAATGCAGCTCCCATTCAGCAGCTTGACCATAAATGAATGAGAACACTAATGCACTTGGACAATAAGTTTGAAGTCACCACGAAAGCCTAAGAAGAGACACATTTCAGAGTTTTAATACATCTAAACTGACAAAGGAGAAGGGTGGCTAAATTAGCTCTATTGAAGAGTTCAGGATTCCTAAGAGGGCCACCTGAAAATTACATTTAATATGCTAACACTATTACCAGGATATCTCTCTTCTCCCCCATAAAGGTCTTGCTAACAGTAATTAAATTTTAAGACAGTCAGATCTGGAAAGGAATAAAAGTACAGTGAAAATACGATTATGATGACTAGAGGAGGCCATCCTTTTCAAATACTAATTAAAAAAAAAGATTGAATTTGTACTACCTAGGGACACCAAAGCTGGTCACGTCTATATTAAATTATACTTAATCACACCTATGTTCTCAAAAATCTAATGCACTTACGCAAAAATGCCAAGGACTTCAAAAATATGTTAATGGAATTCCAAATAAATGTGCCTTTCCCCTTTATCAATAGAAACATATATAGTAGAAGGAAAAGAAAACCCTGCAGACATGGTAGAGATTACACAGCAGGCCATCCAGAAGGAATAATTGCATTTGGGTCAATAAATTAATTAAGATTGCCAGGGTCTCTTTACAGTCATGGTGTTGCTTTAGATGTGTACTCCCAGGTTTCTACAAAGAATTGATCTGTTTTTTTAAAAGAGCAAATCCTAAAAAAAATAAATTGGACATGCCCCAGAAAAATTATTTTTCATTTTGTTGTTTTTAGATAGAAAACCTGTATATTAAATAACAAGGAAATTTTGTCAAGTCATTTATTTAGATACATATTAAACGAACTCATTTGTGACAGATGTTTGGATAATATCTAGGAACTTAATGGAGCTCTATCCCTTACCAGATGTTCTAGCATTTATTCTCACTTAGCACCTTGGTCCCTTGGTCCTGAACTTCTACTTTTATCAACCAATGCATTAAACATTCACAAAGTCCTCAAAGGAGTATTCTAAGAAGTTAAGCAATAAAAACTCAAGAGAACACCTACTTTTTGACATTCTAAATTAAGTTTTTAAAAACTTGTAGGTTTAACATTTCATAATGGAAGTAAAACTAGAAATTTGGAGAAGAGAGTAGGAGGTGAATAAGGAAGAATAGAGAAGATGGAGAGAAAATTATCCAATAATTCATCAATTATGGAATTTGAAGAGATTTTAAATACCACTCAGTTCATCTCCCCAGTTTTACAGATGAGAAAACTAAAGAACAGAAATTCTAAATGATTTCTCCAAGGTCACATCAAGTTATCTGGGGAGTCTGTTGGAAGACATCTTGCTTATTCATTTCAATGTGGTAGTATTGTCATAACAGTTGGCACCTTGCTACATTCTACTTTTGATATAGTATCTGGATACCAAATAGACTATACCTTATTTTAGCATGTGCCAAGCAAAGGGAAAAGCAGAATAAGATGCTTTGCAGATATAACTAAGGAGACAGCTGCCTGATCAAGGATTTAGCAAGATCACTCTCAATTTTATTCTTATGTACCCCAAGGTAAAATAGAAGGGCTGAGAGAAGGGAAATGAGAAAAGCAAATAGAATCCCTTCCTCTGCTAAGATGTAAAAAGATAATTAGATCAAGGAGAGCTGAGGCCTATGGGAGAGTGATAAAATTAATAGTTAATATTTACATAGTATTTTATATGATTTGCTTTGTAATTTCATTTGGGAAAAGACTGCAAGGGTTTTTGATGCCAAGTTGCTTTGATCCTAGAAGTAAAAGTTAAAATGTTTTTTTGTTTTCTTTTGTTTTACTTTTTTGGAGGAAGGGAGGGCAGGGCAATTGGAGTTAAGTGACTTGCCTTAAGTCACATGGCTAGTCAGTGTTAAGTGTCTGAGGCCAAATTTGAACTCAGGTTCTCCTGACTCCAGGGTCAGTGCTCTATTCACAGCACCACCTAGCTGCCCCAGCAAAAGTTAAAATGTCATATACAGTCCAGAGGTACTAGAAGAACCTATAGTGACTAGCAGCACAAAGATTTGAGATGTGCTGAAATGTTTCAACTCAAGATTTGCTTATGAGAAGACAACTGTGAAAACAGAGGAAGGGCCAGAAGCAAAGATCAGAAATGATTAAAGATTTATAAGAAATATCTTTAAAAGTTCTCAGATATCTGTTTTTATTATAAAAAATTCACTTATTATAAAAGCATAACTTTTCCAATTAAATATTTAATTTGAAAGAAAAATGCTTAGGTTATTTTATGTTATGTTATGCTTAGTTATTTCGATGAAATTTTACTTTTTTTTTTTTATAAGCAATGGGGGTTAAATAACTTGCTCAAGATTACACGGCTAGTCATTATTTATGTGTGGGTGCTCATTTTCTGAGGCCGGATCTGATCTTGGGTCATCCCAACTCCGAGGCTGGCGCTCTTACTCACTGCGCCACCTAGCCGCCCCTTTAGGGCAACTGGGGTTAAGTAACTTGCCCAAGGTCACACGGCTAGGTTTTTTGTTTGTGTGGGTTAAGTGTCTGAGGCTGGATCTGAACTCAGGTCCTTCTGACTCCAGGGCTGGCGCTCTATTCACTGCGCCACCTAGCCGCCCCAGAAATTTTACTTTTTAAATAACAATTTAAATTCAATAAAAAAATGACTTTTTGGTGACAATTTTGGGAAGTCATCTGATGTCAGCTTACCCTAATGATAGGTCAATTATAGAGACAGAGATTGTTTAAGTGATTTTATTGACAGAGAGCAACGGTTCTCAGTGAAGTCTGCAGACCCCTGGGGCTTCCTGGGACTCTTTCAGGGGATCCATGAGGTTAAAATCACTTTAAATAATATTATAAAGACATTATTTGTTTCTTAAAATACTCTACTTTTCCAACAATATATCTATATGAGGCCAGATTTTCTTCATACACTTCAGTCAAAACAACATATAGCACCAGACTGAATGCATAAGCAGATTTGAGAATCCAGCTGCCCTCTATTATGCCATACACTAAAGAAATTTGCAAAAATATGTAAAACAAGTTTTTATAATAACATGTAATGGTTTATTGTTGTTATTTTAAAATGAATGAATAAATGTTTTAACACATCAGTTTTAATTTCTAATATAGTAAATATTTAGACATACAATATAAACGAAAGCTCTTTGAGGTCCTCTATAATTTTTAGGTATAATGGGTTTCTGAGGCCAAAATGTTTCTGTACCATTTACAAAGAAACCTTCCAAGTGAGGAAACTCCCTCTACTAATATATCAGTACCTTCTTTACAATTTATAGTTTACAAATAATTGCCTGGGCATTGAGAAATTAATTAATTTGCTTAGTTAGTTAGTAAATGTCTGAGGCCAGATGTGAACTCAGGAAGACAAGTCTTCCTGACTATAAGCTCTGCATTCCATCCACTAAGCCACCTACCTGCCCCTATTATTTTATTTATGGAGTTTCCAAGACTCATAAGGAGTTTATAATCTAGTAATAGACTTTAAGCAAACACACAAATAAGTGAAATACAATGCAAAATATGTTTTCATATGTCTAGGGACATGTACACAATATTCTCCAATAGATTAGTCCAATAATGAATAATTTTGAATACTTTTGTAAGTATTTAAAAATAAATAGTTCTAATTTCATAATAAATACCTATTGATTGATATGTCTCAGCCTATTACTTGCTTGAGGGCAAGAGTTATCTCTAACAACCATTCAGTTGCCTGTTTAAAAATAGACTTTTTTTGTATTGATTTTTGAGTGATTAAGGAAATCTTGTGGGCGGCTAGGTGGCGAAGTGAATAGAGCGCCGGCCCTGGAGTCAAAAGGACCTGAGTTCAGATTCGGCCTCAGACACTTAACCCACACAAATAAAAACCTAGCCATGTGACCTTGGGTAAGTTATTTAACCACAATTGCCCTCCAAAAAGAAAAAAAAAAGAATATCTTGCTTTTCTCTACATAAACAATTTGGTAAAATCCAAGCCAGTGTCCAATTTCTTTTCCTTTTAGACTGTATATTTTAGTTTGGTGGGTTTTTAGATTTTTTTTTCCCATCAGTAAATTTTTTTTAACATTCCATAGATGTATGTCTTATAAAATACAAAAATTCTATTAGATTAACATTTCTTTCCTTTTAAGTATCATCTGCACATATTTGAGGAGTGTAGTCATGTCTCGATATAGCCATGGTTTTGCCAAGTTATGCATGTTTAATTCTCTTAATCTTTCCTCATAAGTCAGACCCTCCAAACTCCTAATAATTTCTGTTGTTCTTCTCTGAAGTCTCTCCAGTTCATCTAGAACTTTGTAGTATTAGAATGCTAAGAACTGAATACTGTGCAAATGGGGGTCTCAGCAGAGTTGCAAGAAAAAGAGGCATCATTTATAACTGTCATGCCCTCATAACTACTGTAGTACACTCATAAAACAAATATTTATTATTCCATTACCTGTAGTTGCTGAATGAAGAGGGAAAGAAAACCTATTCTAGAATAGATTTACTAAAACAAACAAACACACCAAAAAACCAGTACGAGAAGATTAAGTGAATATAATTTAAAATGTGGTTTGCTTATATCAGATAGAATGATAATAGATATTAGCTGAAGTGGAATGATTCACTCAGAAGAGATGTTTGAGAGTAGAAGCAATTAGAGAAAAAGCCTGGGAAAGAATTATATGTCTGGAATTTCTACCCTTTACCATCCAACCTTTGCAGACTGTATCCCAGCTATGCCTTGGTTATCTTACCTTTACAGAAATTTTAGGAGGGTCAGAGTCCTTTTAGAACTAATACCATGTAGTTTTTACCAAGATACACAAGAAAGTCAATATGATCAATACTTCATCGTGTTTCGTCAAAATGTCATTTTTTTCATAGACATATTAAGCTCCAAAATACTCAGAAGTAATCAAAGGCAGAGACTATTTTGGTTCCAAGGAATATGTAAAATAATTCAGCACTAGTAATCAAAGTAAATACAACATGTCAAAATCTAGTCCAATGTATATAAGAATTTAATGACATTTAAGTCATCTGCCATTGTAAGGTTATTCTTTTGGGGGGGCAGAGACAAGATGGTGCAGTAAAAGCAGGAACTTGTTTGAATTCCCACTCCAGCCACCTCTAATACCTGTAAAATATGACTCTAAACAAATTTTAAGAGCTACAGAACCCACAAAGAAACAGAGAAAAACAACTCTCTTGCTGAAGGCAGCCTGGCAGGCCAGCAGGAAGGGTCTATCACACTGAGTTGGGAGCTGAGTGCAGTTCTGCATGAACTGCACAGGCCCAGACCCGGGGCGGTACTGACCAATAGTCCAGACCAGCCAGAGTAGACCTCAGAAGAGTGAATCAATGTCAACTGTGGCAGTTTCCAGACTTCTTAACCAATAAACATCAAAGAGAAAGTAAAAGGTCAGTGGGGAACCCTGTTGATCCAGGGTGAGAGAAGAGCCTGGTCAGGCTCCTTCCCCTGGGGTGGCAGAGGTGAGGGGTGGGGTGGGGTGGGGGCTACAACTGTTGCCACTGCTGCTGCTTCCAGCTCCTGGCCTACAGATTGTAAGGGGACCAAGTGACTGTCCAGAGGGGATTTGAAGGAATCTCTCTGCTGGCACTGAGGCAGGTGCCTGGAAGAAGCTCTGACCACAATTGCACAAAACCCCAGCAATTTGGGACACATCACTTTCCACTCTGGAAGCAAAGTTCTACCATTTCAAAGAGCTCAAAAGTCAAGTAATCGACTGGTAAGATGAGCAAACAGAGGAAGCACAATCAGACTATAGAATCCTTTTTTGGGGACAAAGAAGATCAAAACATAGAACCAAAAGAAGACAACAGAGTCAAAATTCCTGCATCAAAAGCCTCCAAGAAAAATATGAAATGGTTACAGGCCATGGAGGACTTCAAGAAGGATTTTGAAAATCTAGTAAGACAAGTAGAGGAAAAATTGGGAAGAGAAATGAGAATGATGCAAGAAAATCATGAAAAATGAGTCAACAGCCTGATTGATGGAAATAACATCTTAAAAAACAGACTAATTCAAATGGCAAAAGAGGTCCAAAAAGTCAATGAAGAGAAGAATGCCTTAAAAAGCAGAATTGGTCAGATGGAAAATGAATTTTAAAAGCTCACTGGAGAATAAGTACTTCAAAATTATGTTGGAGGAAATGGAAGCTCATAACTTTACGAGAAATCAAGCTCCTATAAAACAGATCCAAACAAATGAAAAAATAGAAGGCAATGTGAAATATCTCATTGGAAAAACCACTGACCTGGAAAATAGATCCAGGAAAGCTAACTTAAAAATTATTGAACTACCTGAAAGCCATGATCAAAATAGGAGCCTAGACAATTGAAAGAATTCACTGATTGCCTCTTGAAAAAGATACCAAGAAGAAAACTCCTAGGAATATTATAGCCAAATTACAGAGTTCTCAGGTCAAGGAGAAAATATTATAAGCAGTCAGGAAAAAAATAATTTGAGTACTGTGGAAACACAATCAGGATAACACAAGATCTATCAACTTCTATATTAAGGGATCAAAGGGCTTGGAATAAGATATTCTGGAGGTCAAAGGACCTAGGATTAAAAGCATGAATCACCTACCCAGCAAAACTGAGTATTCAGGGGAAAACATGGACATTCAATGACTTTCAAGCATTCTTGATGAAAAGACCAGAGCTGAACAAAAAATTTAACTTTCAAGTACAAGAAGCAAGAGAAGCATGAGAAGGCAAACAGGAAAAAGAAATCATAAGGAACTTATTAAAGTTGAACTATTTACATTCCTACATGGAAAAATGATAATTATAAGTCATGAGACTTTTCTCAGCATGAGGTTAGTTGAGGGGAACATATATGTATATAAGTGTATATATACATATATATGTATGTATAGGAGGGGATATGTGTGTATGCATGTATATGTGTGTATGTGCATATTTGTGTACATGTGTACATAGAGGCACAGGATGGAGCTGAATATGAAGGGATGATATCTAAAATATAAAATTAAGAGGCGAGAGAGGAATATATTGGGAGAAAGAGAGGGAGAGATAGATTAGGGCAAATTATCTCACATAAAAGAGGCAAGAGAAAACTGTTACAATGGAGGGGAAGAGCAGAAAGGTGGAAGGGAATGAGTCAACCTTGCTCTCATTGGATTTGGCTTAAGGAGGGAATAACATAACATATTCAATTAGGTATCTTACCCTACAGGAAAGTAGGGGGAAAGGGGACAAGAGGAGGCATGATAGAAGGGAGGTCAGATCGGGAGAGAGGGTAGTTAGAAGCAAACACTTCTGAAAAGGAATGAGGTCAAAGGAGAAAATTGAATAAGTGGGGGGCAGCATGGGATGGAGGGAAATATAGTCTTCCACAATATAACTACTATGGAAATGTTTTGTGTAACTACACATGTACAACTTGTATTTAATTGCTTGTCTTCCCAGTGGGGATGGGTGAGGATGGAAGAAGGGAAAGAATCTGGAAATCAAAGCTTTAAAAAGAAATGTTAAAAATTGTTTTTTACAGGCAACCGGGAAATAAGATATATAGGCACTGGAGTACAGAAATCCTCTTTCCCTACAAGGAAGTAATCGGGGATGGGGGAGGACATAAGAGAGAACAGATTGGGGGAAGGGATATTCAGTTTGCTTGCTATATTGGGGTGGGGTCTAGAGGAGAGACAGGGAGAAAATTTATAACTCACAATCTTGTGAAAGTGAATATTGAAAGCTAATAAATAAAATTTAAAAAAATTTAAAAAGGATACTTTAAAAATATTAGTCAAGATGGACATTTCACTATCTGTGCTATTCTTTTAATATATAAAAGAGATGGTCATTTGCAAGAACCATGCAACCAGAGAAGAAAACTTTAGATTAAAAATCAGACATTGGTTTACGAAGGAACTCATGTGAAAGTGTGAAAGCATATTGCTAATAGACAAGGGAGTTTTTGCACATGTTTCTTTTCCTCTAAAAAAAAGTAATAGAGGAAATCAACCAATAAAAAGACAAAGTATAAGATTGTATGGATGGGGAAAGAACAAGAGGAAGAAAAAAGGAGGAATAAATTTTAAAGAAATTTGTAGATCAGAAAGGCAAATAATGTTCAGACAGAACTAATTCAGTGCACTAGGGTTGACTAGATTAGAAGTTTCAAGTTGAGTAAGGACTGTGTCTCAACCATTTTTCAGCATATTTTATACTTCCTTTGGTGCCAGAGTTCTGTTTGCAATATTTGTTTTTGAATGGTTGACTACTACTGGCCAGAAGAAACTAAGGTATGCTACAGATAGCTTTTTCAGGGAGGAAAGATCTTCACTCACAGCTCTGGTAGCCAGTTGGCAGTTTCTTTTCTCAAGGAGAACACCCATATGATGAGAAGTTTGTATTTTGGATCACATTTCCTATCTCCCAGTCCCATCCCTGCTCTTTCATTAGATTACACATGATGTGGACTCACTTTCTTCTCTTCACAGCTTGTTCTTAATCAACTATATGTTATTCTCTGCTCTCAAATCGCTTGTCATCTTTTTCAACAACTACATATGTTTTACTAAACCTACCCTGCCTAGCACCCACCATCTGCTTTCTGTGATTCTACTTACATCTGTGGAATACTGCAGCATAAAGTCACATACAAGCCATTCATGAGTTGATGAATTAATGTTACATGAATTAGTGTCATATGAATTAATATTAATGGACAAATTAAGTGAATTAATGTTATTTATTTCATCCAGGTCCTTGTTATGCCACTGAAATTCTTGTATTTTTCCTTGATTGACTCTCTTTCACATTCACCTTGACTGACTGTCACATTTCTACATTTGCCTTGCAAATTTTCTGCTTAAGTCACCTAGTCTCTTCTTCCCCATTTCTCTCTCAGAAAAGGACTTAATTTCCGAAAAAAGTCATCTTCTCTAGCTCACAGAACCACAGAATTAGTTGGAAGGGACCCTGGTGGCCAACTACCCCTAACCAATGGCCCTAAATCAATCTCTAATATATACCTGCTAAATTACCATCTATCTTTTAAGTTTTCAGAACATGCTCTCTGGTTCTCCTCCTACATGTCCAACTGCTCCTTCTCAGTCTGCTTTGTTAAATCTTCATCAGCCATTATACTCTTGAATACCCCAAAGGTTTTCCTGGGTCTTTTATTTTGTCTCTAAAAACTCTCATTTGACAATCTCATCAGCTCTCACTGGTTCAGTTATAATCTCTTTGCTGTTGACTCCTAACTCCTCTCCATCACTAGGATTGGCTGGACATTTCTCCCTGGATTTCACACTCGACATGAACAAAACAACTCCCTCATTTCTGTTAAGGTTACCATCATCTTTCCAGTCACTCAGCTTTACAACCTTAGAGTCATCTTTGAGTTTTCTCTTTACAGGACACCCTCACTTGACTCCCATCTTGTCTGTGTCTAACTAATGCTTGCTGAGTGCACCATACATCACTCAAATCTGCCCACTTCTTTCCACTTATGTTGTTGTCTCACTGGTTCAGAACCTTTACATTTTTTGCTATGACCATTACAGTAGCTTCCACATTGGTCAGTCTGATTTCTCTTCAGTTCTTCTTCCATACTACCCCCTTGCTCCAAAATCCTTTTGGCTTGCTATTGCTGTAAGAAAATATATAAATTCCTGATCCTGGTATTTAAAAATCCATCACAATAATTTTCTCTCCTGGATTTTTGGATTTTTTATGTGATACTCCTTCACACACACTTTATATCCCAGGCAGACCAGGTTATAAGTTATATCTTGAATACCACATGCCACCCCCTGTCTCTGTACCTTGCAGATTGTTTTAAGGCCTCCTTTTTTCCACCTCTGCCACAGAAAATCACGTTTGCTTGAAGACTCAACTCTGATGTAAAATATTCTAATAATTCCTTTCCTGGTCCCCAGGTATTAATTAAGTTTCCTCAACATGTTTTGTATATTTATATATTCTTTATGTCTCCCCAGCAAGTTTGATGAGGGGAGTTATTATTTATTTATCTCTTCATTTGCCCAAAGACTAGCACATGGTAGGAATAAAGATATAGAGAGCCTGGACTCATGATTTCATCTGTAAGGAGAACTCTCCAGTAAGGAAACTTCCTCTGCCCAAATAGGTTGTCACCTTTTCTGCAGCTTAGTCTGAAAGTGCTGCCTAGAGAAATGAGTCGAGGTGGTTTGCCCATAATCACATAGCCAGTATGTGCTAAAGGGCAGACTTAAACATAGTTTTTCCCAGCTTCAAAACTGGCTATGTGATGATTGCACCACGCGGTATCTCTAGCACATTGCTTAAAATCAATGGATCAATCAGTCAATATTTAAGCAACTATTATGTACCAGGAAGTGTGCTAAGTGGCAAAGATACAAAAAAGAGGCTAAAAAGAATTTCTGTCTCCAAGGAGCTCACAATTGAATAGCGGAGACCACAAGCAGACAAATTTGTACAAACAAGTCATATATAGGATATGAAGAAGTCATTAAAAGAGGGAAGACACTAGAATTGAGGAATAGGGGAAGTCATCCTGTAGAAAATGGGGTTTTAGTTGGGACTTAAAGGAAGCAAGAACACCAGTATGCAGAGATGAGGAGGGAGAGAAATCCAAGCATGTGGGACAGTGAGAGAGAATGCCCAGAGCCCAGGGATGGAGTGTCTTCTTTCAGGAGCTTGTGGAACAATATAAAAGAGTGCATAGAGTAAGGAGTAAGATGACTGGAAAGGCAGGAAGAAGCTGGATTATAAAGGGCTTTAAATACCAAGCAGAGATTTTTGTATTTGACCTGGTAAAGAGAGGGAATTTACTGAGTAGGTAGAAGACATGGCAGCTGCCTTGAGTAGTTTCTCATTTTGTACAGGTTAACATTCAAACTCCTTAACCTGGCAATGAAAGTCCCCCACAGGGGTCCGGCAATGTGCTGGAGTGAATAGGGTGTTCAAGAACTAGGTATGAATGCCATCTCCAACATTTCCTGGCTATGCCCCAGTGGGCATGTGATTTAGGCATGGTGTCCTCATTTGTAACAAATGGGACAATTTCATATTTGTACATACAGCATACATGTACATATGCATGCATATAAGGATATATGTATATACAGACATAAACATATATGGATGATATATACACACATATGTATATACACACATACCTCCCCCCACACACATCATCAACCTTAATTGTAAGGAAAGCCATCTGCAAACTTTAAATTCTCTATAAATGTGAACTGTCATTACTATCCATCATTTGGCTCCACCCTATTTTCATTCTTCCTATACTGACTATTCTCCCATCCCCTACTCCCGCCTTTGCACCTTTGCTCATAATATCCTCCCCTGACCTACAATGTCTTGTCAATACTTCATTAGATTAATAACTGACTCCTACCCATTCTTCAAGTACCTTCTTGGGTGCAGCATTCTCCTGACATCCTTGCCCACAATGATTTCCTTTCCTTCTGGACTCATTTACTGTCACATGTTGTTCATTATTTTTTTTTTTAAAGCAATTGGGGTTAAGTAACTTGCTCAAGGTTACACGGCTAGTCATTATTTATGTGTGGGTGCTCATTTTCTGAGGCCGGATCTGATCTCGGGTCATCCTGACTCCGAGGCCGGCGCTCTTACTCACTGTGCCACCTAGCCACCCCTTTAGGGCAATTGGGGTTAAGTAACTTGCCCAAGGTCACACGGCTAGGTTTTTGTTTGTGTGGATTAAGTGTCTGAGGCCGGCTCCGAACTCAGGTCCTTCTGACTCCAGAGCCGGCGCTCTATTCACTGCGCCACCTAGCCGCCCCTGTTCATTATTTTTATAGGTATAAATCCTGTCTCCCCAGTTAAATTGTAAGCTTTTGTAGGATTGGGTAATGTGTTATACTTTTTTATATATGTTTCTCTTACTATCAGTGTAAAGCCTTCTGCTGATTACACGCCACATAAATATTTGTTTAATAAATAAAGCCTGGAAAACACTCCAAAACCCTCAGTTTCTTATATATTAAATTTCAACTTGCCTTCAACACAGCCTTTACCATGTGGCTTTAATCAAATCTCTGACTTTTTTTCTTCCCCTTTATTGTTCCCTTCATGCCATAGAATGTCATCTTCCTTCCTTTAGCAAATATTTGTTGGTTCGAATTAAAAAGAAATATTCTTCTGCCTCCAACTGTTGACCACACTTTTATTCTAATAGCTGAGTGTACACTATTGTTTTTTCTCTAATAGCAAGTCTTGCTCTGGGGTTCTAGGTCAATGGAGTACAGTCCACCTCAATGATGTCATGGTTGGGTAGAACGGATTCATGTTTCCTGAACAACTACGCAGTATGTCGTCCACAAGGATAAGTTTGAAATCCATTATAGGGTTGTTGTAAACTATACGAGTAATGATAGAAATTAATTTGTCTATCTTGCATTCCTAGAGTTTTTGAGTGCTCAGTCCTTACTTTTCATTCCTCTTCTCTATCTCTTTTTTTTTCTTTTTTCTTTTTTTTTTTTTGGAGGGCAATTGGGGTTAAGTAACTTGCCCAAGGTCACACAGCTAGGTTTTTTTTTGTTTGTGTGTGTTAAGGGTCTGAGGCCAGATCTGAACTCAGGTCCTTCTGACTCCAGGGCCGACACTCTACTCACTGCGCCATCTAGCCGCCCCGTTCTCTCTCTTTTTTTAAAGCAAATGTTTCTTCCTGCTCTGACCAGGGTCCCCTTATCACTGGCACTGACAGACCTTTGTGGCTGGAAGAAACAGCAGAGACAGCTTGCTCAGCCCTCAGTGTTCCAACTCACCTTTTCATTCTTGTTAAATATTAATCTTTTCATTCACTCATCAGGGCAGCCAAATTTGCTTTCTTGTCATACTGGCTATGTGATCTCGGGCAAGTAACTTAACCTCTTTTTGCTTTAGTTTTCTATAATCCAATGGTAAAATTTGTTTTCATAAATTATTGAAAATTGTCAAGATCACCAGGCTACAGACCAGGAAGAATATGTGCCGGTAATCCCAGATACTGGGGAAGTGGAGGATAATGAATTTCTTGAGTTTAGGAGATCTGAGATAGAGTGAGTGATGCTGATCACGTGTCTGTAGTAAACTTGCCATCATTGTGGTGAGACCACGAGAGTGGGGAAGCCACCATGCTGGCTGAGGAGAGACAAAGCAGGCTAGTTTTGAAACAGAGCAGACCAAAGTTCCCATGTTGATTAGCAGGGGTATCTGGCCTGAGAGCCCTTGCAGATTGAGTGTGATGGGGAGACACAGGCTTAAAAAAAGGAAAGAGAAAAAGAAATAAAAGAAAGAAAAAGAAAGGAAATACAAGAAGAAAAGATAGTGCTGATAAAAATGGATCATGTTAGATCAAAACATGGATGAAAGTTTAAGTGATTGTGCAAATTTATTTACTGCCAGTAGAGATTAGATTATTGGAAATACTGTATGAGAGGAAAACAAACAAAGCAATCCTCCAATGTGTCTTGCAGATTCCAGGATTAACCACATAGTAGAATACTTTCATTTAACTTCAATTGATTGGTGAGTACTTACTGAACATATCTGGAGAAAATATTAGAACTTATTCAAATATTAAGACAAACATATGTTTGTACTACTATTTCTAACACAGTTATTTATCATTTTGAAATGATTCAGCAAAGTGACATGGGCCATTACATCATAGGATTTAGAGCTGGAAGGCACCTTAGAAATGACCTCATTAATGACCTTTCATTTTTCAGGTAAGTAAACTGAGGACCAGAGAAGTTAGGTGATTTGCCTAATGTCACTCAACTAATAAATAGCAGAAAAGGATGTGAATTCATTTCCTTAGATTTCAAACTTCATGTTGTTTTTAAGAAAAAGTCATTTAAATTTAGCAGTCCTCCCTAAACACTTCCACACATAAAACAGAATAGATAAAAAAGGATTATATGTGAAAGCATAAGTTACTATTACATATAGCTCTTCTTTGTTTTGGTGTAGAATAAATTCAACATGTTATTTTCAAAGATATCCTGCTTGTTTGTTTCCTTCTGAACATATTTCTGTTCTCTTTTGTGCATTATAAAGGAATACTTCAGTGATTCTCTTTTATTTTGTCTTCTTTTGCAGGGAAAGATCAACACTATCACTAACTCTTATTTTCTCCCACCCCATTATAATAATAATAAAAAAAGGTAAACACAATCTTTGTAACAAATGAGCATAGTCAAGATGAATAATTCTGTGTGTTTGTGATGTCCCAAAGTACAGATCTCTTTCTGCATCTGTCTGTTAGAAGTCGGGTAGCTTGCTGAGTCTAGGTGGCATATTAGATAGAGCATAGGCTTGGCCTCAAGAGGGCCTGGGTTCAAATACAGCCTCACACACTTAGTAATTGTGTGACCCTAGGCAAGTCACTTCACCTTATTTGCCTCAGTTTCCTCATATGTCAAATGAGCTGGGGAGGAAAATGGCAAACCACCCAGTATCTTTGCCAAGAAAACCCCCAAAGGTGGTCACAAAGAGCCAGACATAATGGATAAAAAACTCAACAACAATAACAGCAAAGCCTAGACAATAAGTTGCTTGCAGTTATCAAATCCAGTGTTCATTCCACTACCCTGTCCTACAGCTCAGAGGATATCAAAGTGTTAGTGACCAAACACTACAGATACATATTTCAGAGATGTTGCAGACCACTTCAATAAAATAAATATCATCAAAAAGCAAATCACATGAATATTTGGGTTTCCCAGGGTATAGAAAACTTCTGTTTACATTATACTGTAGTTTATTAAGTGTGCAATAGTATGTATGATGTCTAAAAATGTACATACCTTAATTAAAAATATTTTATTGTTAAAAAATGTTAACTATCATCTGAACCTTCAGCTGGTCATAATCTTTTAGTTGGTGGAAGGTCTTGTCTCAATGTTGATGGTTCCTGAATGATCAAGGTGGTGTTTGCTGAAGGTTGAGGTAGCTATAACAATTTCTTAAGATAAGACAACAATACAGTTTGTCTAATTGATTGACTCTTCCTTCTACTTGAACTGTTAGAGCCCATTGTAGAATTATTAATTGGCCTAAGTTCAACATTGCTGTGCCTCTGGTAATAGGGAGGTTCAAGGAGAAAGAGACAGGGAAAGGTCTGTTTGTGGAACAGTCAGAACACATACATTTGTCAATTGTGTCTTTTATTGACCTGATTAGTGGCACCCCAAAACAAGTACAATAGTAATGTCAAAGATCGCTGAACACAGATCATTATGACAGATATGATAATAATGAAAATGTTCGAAATACTACAAGAATTGTCAAAATGTGACACAGAAATATGACAAGTACACACGCTGCTGGAAAAATTACACAGAAAGACTTGTTCAATGCAGGGTTGCCCTAAACCTTCAATTTGTGAAAAATGTAATATCTGTGAAGCACAATAAAGCAAAGAGCAACAAAATGACGTATGCCAGTATATTTTTGGTCACTAAAACGATAACAGTTCATTCAACTATTATCAGGGGCAAGAATCAATTTACATTATTTTTATTGTTCCCAGTGGCAAAATGGTCATTTCACTCTTCCAATAAGTTGGACTGCAATCTATATTAAATACTGATGATTAAAAATAACTAGTCTACATGGTGAAAAAAATTGGGGGAAGGTTGAACATATCCAAGAAGTATATTCATCATTATTCTTGAACAAATGACTAAAAAACAACCAAAAATAAACCCCAAGGATAAGTTTCTCTTGTAGCTTTTATTGCAGATAGACAAAGTAAATACAAAGCAACTTCAAGAGGAAAAGAGGATTAGGAAGTCAGTGGAGACAGAGGAAGGAAATCAGTAAAGGTCTCATGCAAGAGGTGGGCCCCAGTGATGATTCTATAAGGTGGAAAGAAAAAAGGAGTGAATTTCAGACATGGTTGACTAGTTATTTTTAATCATCAGTATTTAATATAGATTGCAGTCCAACTTATTGGGGAACAGCTAGTGGCTAATTTATTGGAATACAGAATCTGTGAAGGGGAGTGCCATGAAATAAGACTAGAAATGTAGATGGGAGCCAGAATGTGGAAAGCTTTAAATGCCAGATAGAAGATACTGAATCTTATCTTAGTGGTAATAGGGAGCCATTGAGGATTTTTTTTTTAATTAGAAGACACAGAGTAGAATTTAAGATTATAGCTGCCTAATATAGTATAAATGCCAAAAGAATTTATAAAGAGAAAATAAATATATGATCCTGGCACAAGATCTGAAACAAGTCAGGGCATTTTGAACCATTAAGGTTAAATTAGCCATCTAAGCAGTTAGTTTAGTTTTTTTTTTCCCCACACATTTGGTGACCATCATATTGGAACTGAGAAGCTCAGATCAAAAAATTTCCTCTATGTGCTAAGAAACACATGAAAAAAATAAATAAGGAGCAGAAAATCAATGGCTTTTCTTCCAGAGTGAAGACATTGTTTAGACATTTAGATAGGAATTATTTCTGGATTCTATTTCATTATCAACTTTCTCAACTAAAGTTCTCACAAGGAAATTAATTTAGCTACTCTAGGTTCATATTCTCCTTCTTATTCTTTGCTAAACAGGAAACCTAACATACAGTGAATATATAATGAGACCATATTAACTGTGCTGCACAAAATTGAAAACTTGTGTCTTTTTTCTTCTAAAGTCTGTAACCTTAGCATTACAAATATTAAATCTGTTTCTCTGATTCTCTGAGGCATTGGAGTTGCTGAGAGTTTCATGCTAAGATCACGTCTGTGGGGCACAGAGCAAGGCAAGAGATGATTTTAATGTAGTTTTTGCAATTAGCACCTAATTAATGAGGTGTGAAGCATTAGTGACCTGAGGTGCAGTGATATTACACAGTATCATATTATTGTATGTCTCTTTACTCATTTAATCTTACGTTTTCAGAAGCAGCAGCGGGCATTGTTATAGTTGTCTCATGAAAGTGATAAGAACATCTTACAAAGGAGAGGGATGTGTACAATTTTAAAGCCTTGGGAAAACACAACTAGTATTAAGCATAACTGCATCATAGATGTAGTAGGTAAGTTACAAAGGAGTATAAGAAACCCTTCTGTTTATGGGATGAGTATCCAATATTGCTTGTAATGTTGTTGTTCAATCTTTTGAGTCATGCCTGACTTTTGGTGACCCCTTATTGGGGTTTTCTTGGCAAAGATACTAGAGCAGTTTGCTAATTTCTTCTTTAGATAATTTAATGTAAGGAAACTGAAGCAAACAGGGTTAAGTGACTTGCCCTGGGTCATACAGTACTCTGATATGTTCTTATAAAAAAAAAAGGATATACCTTTATTTTTCTCACTTCTTATTTATATAATTTTTAGAATTCTAGAACTTTAGAACTTCTAGGGAACTTAGAAATAATCTTATCTTACCCTCCAACTTCACAGTTGGGGAAACTGAGGCACAAAGCAGTGAACAGACTGTGCCTAGCAAAGTGCAGTTGAAATCAAAACATAGATTTTCTGGCCACTTTTCCAGTGGTGTCTCCATGTTGTTACAGTACAGATCTACAAATGTTCTATGATAGAGCTGCCTTGGGCACTAGGAAATCTAGTGACTTGACTAGGATCACACAACCGGAGTATATCAGGGTCTTCCTGACTATCTCCTACACCACACTGCTTCTCCTATTTAGACTAGTGGGGATGAAAATCTGTTTCTAATTAGAATGTCTGTTATTTACTGATGAAAAGCCCATCGTACATGCCAACACACTTATGACTCATGGCTTATACTGATGTCATTCAGGGAGATCAGCTTGTAGTACAATCTGCTCCATGAAGGCCCATGGAAGGATGGGATTGGAATAGTGGGCCTCCTTATGAAGTTACAATTCATTAAGGAAGGCTTAGAGAACAGCTCTTTACTGATCATTCATGTGGAACCCAAACTCCTAATCCTTTAGACCTTTCCTGCCAAGAAATTACACTCATAAGGTAGTGCCAGAACCATGACTCAGGCTTTAATAGTGACAAATGCAAATATGGACATCCTTTAATAGTCCCCTGATGTACTAATGTTGAGTACTTGTCTATTAGCCATATAATACAACAGGATAGTAATGAATACACTAAAATCTCAGATTTCATTTTAATAACTACCAATTCCTGATTCTCTTAACATACAGATGTTAACACATATGGATCTGTCTGCATACACACGCATACACACAGATACTAAGTAGGACAAAAAAAGCTTTGGGGAAAATGAACCTGCAAAAATACTTGTGCCTTACTGAATGATTTGATAAATTCATTTTTATGTATTCTCTAGATAGTCTAAGAAAACTAATAGGGGTTTCTAACTAAAAAAGATCTGAAAAGCATTGGTTGTTTTTAATTGGATTAAATATGAATTTCTCTTAAGTCTTTTGATGTCATGTGGGTTGTAACTAATCATATGTCCCTTCAGACAAGGTTTTTGTATAAATAAGATGGTGCTCTCAGAAGATTTTCTACCTTGAATGAATTTATTCAGTTAAATTAAAAATCTTGTAGTTTGTAAGAAATTGATTCCCAAATACTGAAAATGTTTTTTTATTTCTCTATTATGCAGCTGTCTATTCAGAAGTATAAATACTAAAAGTTTTGTCAGTTTTAATCAATAAAGTAAGCCACTTACAGGATCTAGACACTGTCTTTCCTATCAAAACTAATTTGGATTTATGCTTTGGATTGTTTTGTTTGTTTGTTACATAGAGAGCCACTGTAGTATCAGGAAGACCTGGGAATCTGTCAGTGACACACTGGCAAATGTTTAATATCCGGCTGTCCACGGGAAAAAATGTACTCAGGACGCTCTTTTTAAGTTTAATTTGCTTTTTTTCACACTTCCTCCTTTTTCTTATGTCTAGACAATCAGTAAAGTGATAAATTAAGCCCTGATCTATAGATTGGCTGATTTTTGAGGTATAAATGCACATATTTAACAATGGGATCTAGTTTTATGATTATGGAAAAGTCACTTGCCACAAGTAACTCTCTAAGACCAAAAATCAAAGGTTGCCAGTCTTTACTGATTGAGGGAATTAGATTTCCTTTATAATGGCATTATAAGCCTAGATCCCTCCCCTATACATATGAAGTATTATCTGATTATGTTGTGATGGAACATGTAAGTAGGACAAAATAACTTTGGGGAAAATGAACCTGCAAAAATACTTGTACCTTACCAAATGATTTGATAATGATTTATAAGTAGAAGTAAACCGAGATTAGTCAGAAATCATTTAATTTAATTGTTTTATTCTACATAGTCAACAAGAATTCATGCTACCAAATCTCATCAAAACTCCCTCAAGGACTTTACATTCTAGTGATATTCATAGGCATGGACAGAAACAATCAACAAGGACAATTTTTAATACTGCTGAGTGAATATGTAGCTGGCTCCCGTTTGGACTGTCCTTGTATTTCTGTCCAGTCCGTGAGCTAACTTTAATGGAGATACAACACAGCATACTAGAGTCTGAGAGAAGCTGGACGAGTAATTAGTCATTGAGCAGGCATTTATTTTTTTTTCCCCAAATGCTTTATTAACTTCTGGTTTACATCATTCATTTCCGTCAGATTTTGAGTTACAATTTTTCCCCATTTTTCTCCTACCCACCACCCCAGAATAACAATCATACAGGATATCCCCTCACCCAATCTGCTCTCACCCATCTCTTCTCCCATACCCCCTTCAACTTTTCCAATAGGGTGAGGTGAATCCCCTTGCTCCATTGCTTTGAGCAAGCATTTATTAAGCGCTAACTGTATGCCAATTACAGTGCTAGATCCTGGGGATGGAAGTATAGAATGAATAAGCAGATTATATTCTAATTGGGGATACAACATAGAGCATAAAGTGAATAATCTCAAATATATATGTTGCTGTTCAGTTGTTTTCAGTCATGTCCAACTCTTCATGATATTTGGGGTTTTCCTGGCAAAGATACTAGAGTGGTTTGCCATTTCCTTCTCTAGCTCATTTTATAGATGAGGGAATTGAGGCAAACAGGGTTAAGAGACTTGCCTAAGGTCACACAGTTAGTAAGTATCTGAGGCCAGATCTGAACTTACTAAAACTAATATTCCTGACTCTAGGCCTGATTCACTATTCACTGCCACACCTAGCTGCCCCCCCCCCATATATATCTCTGTGTGTGTGTGTGTGTGTGTGTGTGTGTGTGTGTGTATACACATACATACATACAAAATAGTTAAACTCAAAGTAGTTTGGGAGGGAGGACACTAGTTGTTTGGAGATAGAAAAAAGGTTCGTGCAGAAGGTAGTGGCTACATCTTAAAGGAAGAGGATTCTGAGGTAGAGACAAACAGGATAAATACATTCCAGGCATGGGGGACAGCCAGTGTAAAGACACAGAGAATAAATAGATGTTGTATCTATCCATGTTGATACTGACAAATACGGTGGCCAGAGAAGAATTATTGCCTCTATACTTCAGGGCTATCATGGGTCCTCAACAGGTACCAAAAATGTCAGTTAAAAATTGTTCCACAGAAGATGCTTCTGTAAGAATTCTGCTTTTGCAGTTACCCCTAGAAAAGCATTTTAATAGTCGATGCTGCAGTTTACCATCTGTCCTCTGGACCTTTTACAGCATAGTTTCCATGATAAAAAACAAGGATCCCTTTGTAAATTTGTGTGTGGTTCTGTTCTATAGTTTATGGCAGATACTGCAGAAAAGATACTACGTGAAAGCTTTCTTAACTGACATTTCACTTGAAGGTTCCACAAAGCCCCACTTGACTGTTAGACACATACGTTGCTAGGCTACAACACATGTGTAATTGATTTGAGGATGCCTTATTTGACTATATGTTCAAAGTATTTTTTTTCCCTTAAGGAGAAAAAAGTATATTTTAAAATTTCAAATCAACTGGTGCCATAGTTGAATTCTTTTTTTTCCATAGTTGAATTCTGATGGAGTGATGATGATTGCTGCCTATAAACTTCCTTTATCTTAAAGAAGATGCTCTGAAATCTATATGTAACACTTCTTGGAGTTGGGTGATTCTTATGTTACTAATGCTTTAGACAATAATTCCTAGTGATTGAAATTAGTTCCTTCTTAATAGGCTTTCACATAGATAGATAGATAGATAGATAGATAGATAGATAGATAGATAATAAAACATTTTATAAGTACTTACTATGTGTAAGGAACTGTGCTAAGTGCTGGAGATACAAATCCAAGCAAGGAAATTCCTGCCCTCAAGGCAGCATGAGGGTGGCAAGAGGGGGTGAGAAGGGGAGAAAAAAAATCTATACACTGAGAACCAAAGTGGCTGTTGAGAGGGAAGAAGAGAGAAAAGCCAGAGAGTCCAGCTTTTAGTGAAGTGAAGCATGGCTTGGTCCCTTCCTGATATACAGGTGTGGGCAGTAGTCAGTCACTATTCAGAAGAGCCAGCCACAATATGAAGGTTTCTCTGGGTGTAAGGAAGAAGGCAAAAAGACCAGAGAGCCTGTCAAAATAAAATGTATTAAAGTTGCTTCAGGGATTACTAATATGTTTTATCTACTTTACTGCTTCCTCATGTTCACCCCTATTAAACTTGACTTGCTGTCAGAAGTTGGGGACCCCAAATGTGATAGTTTTCAATCCCTAATTGCAATATCGTGGATGTATACACACACACACATATATACGCACATATATATGTATACACATACATACATACATACATAGGATATTCCAAAGTTATTAAAGCTTAAAATTGCATTAAGACTTCTGGGATACTTCTCTCTCTCTCTCTGTATATATTCATGACATATAGAATATATGTGTGTGTATATGTGCATATATACTCTATGTCATGCATATATATACACATACAATATGTGTATAAATGCACATAGAAACAATTTCTTTGTGAAGAAAGGTACTTATGGAGGTAGAGGTGAAAGAGTTTAGGAAGACTACCTAGAGGTCCATCAATCTAGTCATTTTTCCTTTTCTCTCTACTTCCTATTCTCTCAACTAAATTTTTCTCTCTGTCCCTTATTTTCCTTCCTATGGAGGAAGTGATGGTGTTTTAGCAATGTGTGGTTGCATCAACAATTATACTTAAAATCATAAAGCTTTAGAAAGAGAAAGCATATTAGGAATGGCCTAGTCCAGGGGTGTGCTGGTAACTATTTAATAACTGAATCTCAGAAAACACATGTCATACCTTTAAATTTAATATACATTATTAATATTTTCTCCATCACTTTCTTAAAACTAAATAGTCCATAAAACAATAAACCAAGTCCTGGCTTGTTTACTATTTGTTGATTTCTTTTTTTTTTTTAAAGCAATTGGGGTTAATTAACTTGCTCAAGGTTACACGGCTAGTTATTTATGTGTGGGTGATAAGTACTGAGGCCAGAACTGATCCCAGGTCTTCCCGACTCCAGGGCCGGCGCTCTTACTCCATGCGCCACCTAGCCACCCCTATTTCTTGATTTCTAAGGTGTAAATGCTCACACTGAAAATTTAACAATAAGCTCTCAAAAGCTGGTTTGGGCACACCCCATGGACTCTTCCGACCCTCATTATTGTAAAAATGAGGAAACAAAAGCCCAGAAGAGGGAGATGACTTGTCCCAGGTGACACACTCAAAGATAGATCCAGAACTAAGACCGAACTATTGTAACTTCTAGGTTGGAGTTTTGCCGCGATTTTAGTTTTGAGTAGTCAGGGAAGATAAGGAAACAAGATTTTCCTGACACTCAATTCTATATATACATTTCAACAGTGACTAGAACCTGTAACCAACCTCACTAATCTAAAGCTGCTTTGGCTAAAAAAAAAAAAAAGTTCCTAGTACTATCTGTCCTCTGTCCTCAAAGTTCTTACTAGTTAAAAGTGCAGACAGCAAATTATGTAACATTAACATAGGCCACATGTGGTAATAAAACCAATAATCTATTCCAGTATACAAGTGGAACTGGATAGTTGTGACAATGATGTTTGAGGAACCATTTTCTCCCAAATTCTGGATAGGGTAGAATTGGTCTGAAAATGAACATGATTTCCTTTAAAAATAGCTTGTACTTAGGACAGGCAAAAGATAGAGGTGCCTGTGCACATGTATGTGTATGTGTGGTTGCTGTACAGGTGGTGACTGGCCAGACTAGAGTGGTTTAAGCCCCTGGACCGATTTTTTCATCCCTACTTATCACCATACTATTTTCCAAATTGGATTTATAGGAGATGCTCATTAATTAAACATGCAAATAAAAATGTTCTTTCTTCATTAATAGCTTGTACTTCTCTGTCTTTTTATATCCACGATATAGAATAATGACTCTCTGATCCTGATTATTTTTTTTCTGGATAAGAGGTATTTTCTGAAACTAAGCTAATGCTCTAAGCTTCTTTTCTTGGGGCCCTTGAGTTGGTTTAAGAATGACCTGACCCTAAAATAAAATGGAAACAATTAAGGTGCTTCCCATCTCTCCCCTCTTTTTCTAATAACAGAGCAGTACAGCTATACTGCACCACAAGACACTTTACTAGCTTTTCAAGACAATAGGCTTTTCACTGCATTGCTTTCAGTTATACCTTTGCTCCCTGGGTATTTCTGGCAGGATGATCAGAAATAAATTTGATGGCATTCAAAGAAGCTCAGTTAACTCTGTTTATCATAGATGCCACCAGCTGCTATTTTAAAAGAAAATTACAGCTCAGTCCCATTATCCTTTTAAAACAGGATTTACAGTACACAAAAGTTATCACCTCACTCCTTTTATCACTGTTTCTAGATTAGTCCTTATAGTAGTTGAGGCCTCATAAAAGGCCTTTGGTGCTCTGATACCCTAAACAATTTGGAGTATTTCTGTTGTGTCAGCTTACTGCAACTGGAATCCAATATTTTAGCATTATTACACTTCCCCTTACCATTGATGATAATGGGATGATTTTATGGTCTTTTTTTTTTTTGACACAGAATATAACATATGATACCACTGTGTGCTGACCTCATTTTCTTGGCTTGCTGGTCTAGCCATATTTGTTGAGGATATTCTGCTACTGAATTGTTAAGGGAGCTACCTTTTTAACCATATGAAATCACAAGTCCAACTTAGATTCATGACCAAACTCAGGAAATTCTTTAGGACGATTCTGATACTTCTGCAATGGATTGTCTTTCTTCATGACCTCCAAAAGAATCCCTGGGCAGATGGTCTCCTTTTAGTTCCAAGTAGCTGAAGATCAGTTACAACCATTGTTCCTTTGGCAATAATTATTGGAAAAAAGGTCCTAGGGAGGATTACACAGCCACAGCAAAGTGAGCCATCAGGAAGGACAAAAAAATTGACAATGTGCCATCCGAAATGATCAAGTTGTCAAGGATGACACTGATATAAAATCCCCCGTTACTGTAGATGAACCAGAGTAGTACCAAAGGGCTAAACATGAGCCAGATTTGATTTGTCAACGGGTTGCTCTTATTTTGACAACATCTCAGTGAAATTGTCACATCTGTCGAAATTGTTGGAAAATTAGATGTAGCAAAGAACTCTAAACAATCTTATTTTTCTGGTATGGGTTTGCTGGGATTTTCCTACAATGAGTCATCAGCTAGGAGCAACAATGAAGTGTCACAACAATCAGAAAGATACCATCTGTTGAAGGGAGTTAATCTAAAGAAAAATTTCCACAGTTCTAGAAGGGTATGTAACTCATCAATACATTTTTTTTTTTTACAAAATTGACTATAAATTAAAATTAAAATCAAAATACCTTAAATCTCCCCTGAACTATTATTAACAGAATAGAAATTTGTAATTAGGTATTTTGCATTGATAACATCTGCTATAACTATAGATATGTTTATTTAATCTTCCAGTCTTGAGAACAGCTGACATTTGAAAACATGGAAGATATTTACATCACCTGGATCCTCCTCACCTGGTGTTTAAAAAAATTTCTCAGTAGGGATTAAATATTATGAACTTTCATTTCATTCAATGGTCATGAATAAACAAAACAACTACAAAAGGCAATTTCTGATAAGTAGTCAGAATGTGTATACTTGGGATTCCTTGAGAAGTCTGACATTTCCATCCTCATCCTTTTATAACAGTAGTGTATTTTTGTGTACGTTTCAAAATTTAATAAGCTTCAGAATATTGATGCTTATCTTTGAAAATAAATAGTGCTGTGAATAATTATTGAAAATAGTTTATTCACAGGTGATAGAACTAGGAGTACAGAAAAACCATGAAATGGAGACCTCAGTTAAAAAATATATCTTATTAAAATACTTAAAAAACCTGTGATTAAAAATATTATAATGGTGGTAAAATTAGGGGAAATGTTTGCTTAAAGGGGAAATATTTGTTATGCCAATAAATATTTAAGGAAGTAAAAATATTATGAAGTCCCTTTGAGATACTACATTTCAATACATTTTAATTAATGGTGACATACAATTAAATGTATATTGACATAAAATCAGTGAATAATGGGGCACTTGATTATAGCATTGATGTAAAATATTTCAATTCATATATTTGTCCTTTAAGGTAACTTCTGTTCATAGAATGGCTAGCATTTCTATAGTGCTTTAAAGTTTGCAAAACACTTGACAAATATTACCTCAACTCATCCTCACAAAAACCCTGGGAAGAAGGTGTTATTATCACCCCCATTTTACAGGGGAAGAAAGTGAAGAAGGCAGAGGTTAAGTGACTTGCCCAGGGTCACACAGCTAATAAATGTCAGCAGCTAAATTTGAACTCAGTTCTTCCTGAATTCAGGTCTATCACTCTACTTACTCTACCACTTGCCAGTCTCTTAAAAGAAGGAACATGGTGCATGACTTAAAATATAGCACAGTCCTTTTTGTAGCTTTGGTTTCAGGTTGACAGGACAGATGTCTGTGTGGCTGATTAATCTATTACACTAAATTCTCCCATATGGAATCAAGCTCCATGCGATATGATCTGACGCAGAGCATATATGATATCACATAATGGAGAAAAAAGTTATATTAAAACTGGTTTATTTGGAATGCATTGCAAGATTAGGGCAAAGCAATGTACTGTAGTGGAATTAATATGATCTTTGGAATCAGAGGGCTTGGGCTCAAACCCCAGCTCTGATATCTAATACATAGGTCACTTTGGGAAAGTCACTTCAGTCCTCTGGCCTTCAGTTTCATCTGTGATCAAGTGGTGAGCAAGTATTTGTTAAATGCTGACTATACACCAGACATTGTGTTAGGTGCTGGGGATAAAAATACAAAGAATAAAACTCCCTACTTGAAACGAGTTTATATTGTAATGGGGCGGGGTACCTATGAAATGTATCCAGCATGAATATTTTGAACTAGAGGTTCTTTCCAACTCTAAATCTATGATTAGCAAACACTGTTATTATGACAGTTGTGAATGTATGCGCATTATAGAGAGGGAAGAGTGAGTAGATCTGATTTCCCTTCTCCTATTAGTAAGATAGAGTATCTGGAGTAAGTTATATAACTTGCTCCTTTCCTTATCTCTCTAAGAAGGGGGTCAAGTCACCTCGTTAAAAGGCCTTTATTAAAGGACTATAATGTATGCCAGGCACTGTGTTAAGTGCAGAGGATAAAAAGAAAGGCATAAAAAACAGTCCCTGTTCCCAAGGAGCTCATGGTATAATGGGACAGACAGCATGCAAACAACCATGTACTAACAAGACAAAGATATGATAAACTGGATATAATCAACACAGGGAAGGCACTAGTATTAAAGGGAATGGGAAAGTGAGATTTTAGTGGGGACTTGTGGGAAACCATTAGTCAGAGAAAAGGAAGGAGAGAATTCTAAACATGGGTGAAAAATTAGTGAAAATGAAGAGGCACATTGATGAGCCTTTTTAAATTAGAACATATACTATAGGTAAACAAGTAGTAGGAAATAAGGAGGGAAAAGTAGGCAGGGGCCAGAGTATAGAAAGTCTTGAAGGTCATCAACCTTAGGAGATTACTCTTAATTCCACCGGGAGCTGAGAGATGGTAAAGTGTTTTAGGAATGACAAGTATACAGTTGGGGTTTATACTTGAGGAATATTCCTATGGCAGCCATGTGTAGGTTGCATTGGCCATGGCCATGTGTGGACTTTGATACTCCTGCTGGTTGTATGAACAGGAGCCAGGAAGGGGTTCTCTAAAGAGGAAATGGTTTCCAAAGATAAGAGATAAGGAGTTGTTTAGGAACACACAGTCACAAAGGGCTCTCATCAATGATGTTCTGCAGTAATACTTTTATTAATAGATTATAAGTAAACCCCATAATAACACTGTGAAATGACACTAACATGTAATTAGCCCAAACATTGGAGACCAACCCACAATATATTCAAACCTATTATTCCTGCTCAGCCTTTCTCCTCTCAGTATCCTATAGACATTTGCTTCCTTCAACTCCACCCAGCATTCCTGGAAGGCTCCCCTGCAACTAATGCTGTCCCAAATGTTTTCTTTATTGTCTTATATCCTACACTCATGGTCCTAATGCGCTGTAGCTATATCTTCTTATGGGTCTCACCACCTATGCTGGGATCTGGATAAGTCCTATGTTCTTCCTAGGGTTTCCCTTCTTCCTCATTATTCCTGCTGCCTCAGGTCCTCTGCCATTCACCTACCTTCTCTATCAATCTAATTGCCAAACACTTGGTTCTACTCTGCTTAGTCCTGCCCTCCCCCTGCCTGGGGATATTCTGCAGTCAGATCATCTGGAGAGACGTTAGTTGAGTTACATTCAAAGATAAACCTTCCTCTATTCTTTTTTGTGCTCCCCTGCCCAGATAACTGATCTAGATGTCCATTCTTATTCATAACATGGTTCTCTTGGTACTAACTTTTCCTCCCCTCCTTTCAATGTTGTTTCCCCTATAGCTGAATTTTCAAAATACCAATGATGTGAGGTAGGATATGCTTGTATTACTATTTTCTCTAATCATTCAAAATAATTTAAAGTAAGGACTGTGACTTTCTATAAGCATTCATGAAGGCATTGTAATATTTCCATGACATGTCAGCATCTTGATTGAATTTACAGGGAAAGTTAATTACTTAGGGGAAATCAACATTAAGAAGGCTTCTGAATAATGCTATTGGAAAGTTATTTTGATCTATATAAAATCATAATTTGCTTTAGAATCTACACATGCTTTTAATCTACCACCCAAATTCCTTGATACCCTACTAGTAAAGATGTGAAAATTTTTATTTTAAAGTTAGATATTCTCTGTGTTTCATTAGCTATTTTGTATCTTGCTGTGTGCCTTTGTTATATTTCAGTAAATTTAGCCCAATGGGATTAATTATAGTATCACATTTTAGATTTTCTAATTTTCTCTTGATAATTAAACATAACAACTGTGTCATAAATGGTGGCTGATGAATTAAAATAATGGACTTGATAAAAATCATCATTTCAAAGGTAGTCTTTATAGGCATGTTAGACCAACCAGTTGCAAAGCTGAAAAAAACTCATTAATTTACGTGGTTGTTTTTAAAACATAAAATCATTATCTTGTTGTTACATTGACACAAAATTAAGCTAAATCAAAGTGAATTCAACCAAATCACATGGAAAGGAAAAAAAATTCTAATTGTGAGCCATGTCAGTCTACAACGTCACAGCTATCATTCACTGGTATGTTTAATATATGATAGAAAGCAATATGCATGAGAAATCACAGTGGAGTTGGCCCTAGGTAAAGCCATGAAATTAACTAAATTTGTCTTTGATGCCTCTAACCTCCTTTCTATGGTCTTTCCTCCTCTTGGTCAATGTTTATGGAATCTTTTTTTCCTATTCTTCTGTCAGATCCTACTCTCAGGATATGCACTGACTAGCTCATTCTAACGAGGCCCAAATAACTGGTAAACATCAAGATATAATGTATCCCAAGGTAATTGGCTTTTGGAAAGAAGACTGAGTCCTTAGTAAAGAAGGATGGATTTCTAATTGGGGAATTTTAGGTAATTAGAAAACTAGTGGGGGAGGTATTTGTGGGGGAAGGGAACTCTGTCTAATTTTGGTGAGTTCCATAAACAGAATTTTTATTTAAGGGATTATAGATTGTAGAACTAGCACTGGAAGGGATAGTATAGGCTATTTAATTCAAATCTTCTCATTTACAGATGAGGAAACTGAGGTTAGGCGACTCATCCAAAGTTATATACCTAAGGGGTTAGAATCAGGGATGAGAGTTAAACCACTGTCACCCAACTGAACAGAAGTTCTTCTTCTGTCTCCTGCTATACTCATATATTTGCATTTATAAAAATCTCTCTCTCTATGCATACATATACCATGCATATCTACGTGTGTGCATATACACATATAGGTGTGTATATATGTATACATGTATATCTCTATATTTAGGTATAATTATGCCATACCAACTCACAAAGGCTATTTACTAAGGCATAGAAAGGTTGGAATCTGTATTTGGTAGCAAAGGACTAAAACCCAATAAGAAAAACATGGATTTTTAAAGTGTAAGTACCTGTATATGTATATTTGTTCATTTAAGCTCAGTGGACAGAGCCCTGAACCTGGAGTCAGGATAGAACTGAGATTAAATCTGGCCTCAGACACTTATCAGCTTAGTGACCACTGACAAGTCACTTAACCTATGTCTGTTTCAGTTTTCTCATCTGTAAAACAGGGATGAAAATAACATCAATGAGAAGTATTTGAAAGCATTTTGTAAATGTTATGGTGCTATATACATGCTAGGTATTATTATTCTTAAATTAACAGAATGTTAGAAACTAAATTTCTTTGGGTCAATATAGCCCCCTTTTGATGAACCAATATTCTTCAGAAATATTATCATAATTATATCATTATCCTGTGATATAGTAAGGCCTAGGTACATTATTCTCATTCCTTTGCTAGTGTATAGGAAATTTTAAAAGAAGCTGCAGAATTAATATATTTGTTATAGCATCAAAGAACAATAGTCCACATTTTCTTTTTTGTTTGTTTGTTTTTTGCGTTTTAGAGGGGGGAATGCAGGGCAATTGGGGTTAAGTGACTTGCCCAAGGTCACACAGCTAGTAAGTGTTAAGTGTTTGAGGCCAGATTTGAACTCAAGTCCTCCTGACTCCAGGGCCAGTGCTCTATTCACTGTTCCACCTAGCCACCCCAATAGTCCACATTTTCAACAATGATGGTGTGGATAATGCAAAAGTACCATATCTGTACCATTTGATATTTAAAAACAGGCTATATACATCTCTCACAAAAGTTTCCTTTTCGATATAAGGGAATCAGATCTAGTTATAATATTTTATTAGTATGGAATTTTATACTTTCCAAAACATTTTTACACTTTTATTTCATCTCACAAACAATTCTATGAAGTAGCTAGAAAAAGTGTTATCCCTTCACTTTAATACAGGGAAACTCAGGTGCAAAAAAATATCAAATGGCATACCTAAGACCACTCAGTTAAGGGCAAAGGTAGGACTAGAAATTCTATGTCCTGTTCCCTTTTCACAACAGAAACCCACTCATGCAGTATATTTACAGGAGCCATGCCTTCCTTGGCTGTAGTCAAAGGTTACATTGGCTCTTCTATTAGCCCCGTTAACAGGAATATAAAACTCATAGATCTAGATCTAAGACAACCCTCAGAGACCCTCTAATCCAACTCTCTCTCTCTCTATAAATGAGGAAATCTAAGCCCATGGAGGTTAAGTGACTTGTCCAAAGCCACACAAGGAGTAGGCACCTGGAATAGGACTTGAAAATAGGTTCTCTGATTACAGACACGGCTTCTACCACTATCTATACTTCAATAAATGGCCCTAAGAAGTGAGAAATGATCTACAAAGGTTGAAGATTTATCTAACTAGTCTCTGAACTGACTGCTTTTAGCATGCCCTTCTTTCTTTGCCACATGGAGATATCCAATGGGAATGAAAGCATAGAGAGCAGCTGTTTTGGTTCATGAGGTATGCCAAGTCAGTGGCGTCTATGCCATCAATATCACTTGCCCTGTGAGTGAACCTCTGATCAACAATGTACACTTTGGCACATTTCTCTCACTTTAAGCAATCCTAAGACCTCAGCATACTGTGCTCACTACATTTCTTTTCTGAAAAATTTGAGGGTTGATCTGGTGAGGACCGTTACCTCAAGGGAAGTTCCCACTGGCATACTCCAGCTATTCAAGAAAGCAAGATGATTTCAGATTTCTGGTTGAACAACCCAAGGTCTATCCTCTGACTCTAAAATATATTAATCTTTTATTTCAAGACATCAGGTTATTACATGATAAATTTGGTGGCCTTGTGCTTTAGCTCTTTTCCTGTAGACCAAATGCTTCTTTTCTCCTTCATGCTAATAGAACTCTTGGTCCTAATAGCCAGAGTTCCAAGGGTATAAACTTCCCAATAAGTGCCCTTTGCTTGAAAACTTCCAACGATGCTGAACCCCACTACTTCCTGAAGCAACTCTTTCCCCTTTTGACCAGCTGCCATTTTCAGAAATTAACAGAAATTTTGGAACTTAATTTTCCTCTTTGCCATCTCCAATTATTGTTCCTCATTCTTACCTTTAGGGACAAGCAGAATAAGGCTGATACTTCTTTTACTGTGATTGCTATTCAAATATTTAACAACTTTTTTCTTCCCTCCAAAGACATTTCTCTTTCTGTTTAAATGTCTCCTATTGCTTTATCTCATCCTCAAATGGCATCACCGTGAAAAACCTTCATCATTCCAGTTTTATTTCCTTCTTAAATAGTCATACCCAGAAGTGAACACAATATTCTAGATAAGGTTGAACTAGCATAGACTACAATGGGACTAAAATGGGGCTCTTTATTTCTTTACTCCTGGAAGATATGCAGCTCAATTCAGTTTAGCACCTCTTTAATATTCTTGGGTGTCATATTACATTAATGAACTATATTGATATAACAGGCCACTAAAAACCCTACATCTTTTTCAGAGGAAAAATATTCTTGCCTCCCTTCTGAGATTAACTCCATCTTATCATATATATATATATATATATATATATATATATATATGTATACACACACACATACACATATATGTATGTGTATACGTACCTCGTTTGTACATAATTGTTTTTATGTTGTCTCTACAATTAGAATCGAAGCTTTGAAGGTAGGGATTATTTTGCCTTTCTTTATATCCTCAACATTTAGCACACCTACTGGCACATGCTAAGCCCTTAATAAATGCCTATTTTTGTTGTTATTATTGTTGATGACATTGTTGTTGCATTGCTGTCTAGCCACACCTCCCCCATCTCATATCTGCGATGTTGCCCAGTTGACTTTTTTGAACACATACAAAGCTTCTAGGAAAAAGGAAGAGTCCCATTGTAGTCTATCCTGTAATCTAAAAGTCAGCTAGGTATCACAGTAGATAGAGTGTCAGGTCTAGAGTGAGGAAGACCTGAGCTCATATTAGGCCTCAGACACTTACTACCTGTGTGACCCTGGGCAAATCATTTAACTCTGTTGGCCTCAGTTTCCTCATCTGCAAAATGAGTTGGAGAAGGAAAAGGAAAACCACTGCAGCATCTCTGCCAAGACTACAAATGGGCTCATGAAGAATCCGACACAACTGAACAACAATAAAACTTTACATTTATCTCTATTAAATTTTATCCTTTGAGATTTGGCCCAATGTTCTAGTTGGCTAAGGTGTTTCTGAATCCCATGTATGTTAACCGCCATATTAACTCTCCTTCCCATCCACAAATGGGATAAGCATACTTTGATCATGGGGTGGATGGATAGAGCATTTTATCTCCTTGGTCAGTACACAGGTTTGTTGACATAGTAGTAATATCTGCCAATTCTCTCAGCACCTAAGGTTGTAATTCACCTGTTTCTGGCATCAGGCCAGGTAAGTCCTTGCTATGTCTCTACCAGTCATTATTCTTCCTTCTTTCTCACATAAAGTGCATTTTACCTGGCTAGAAAAAATTGCAGCCAAATAAAAGATGAGCAGTTTTGCCTTCTCTCCATTATGCTCTACCAGTATTTCATCTACCATTTCAGCAGTCCTATTGCTTCCTCATGCTCCTTCTTTTCCCCAATATGGTTAAAAAAAGCTCTCCTTTTTTTGTTGTTCTGTTCTTTCCTTTACTCACAGCCTCAGAGCTAGCTAAGCTTTAGCTCTCTGAGGATTTCTTATAGAATTGTTCAATGGTTTTGTTTTTATCCTCTATTACCCGACTGTGCTCCTAATTTCTGATATGTCTTTAAAAAAATACCAAGTTGATGAGTTCCCTGTATATCCAATGAGAATTTTCCCTGCAAGAGATTTTGTGGTGAGGACCCTGATTATTAATTCAATTGAGGTGAACCTAAGGCACATATTTGCAGTGACCCAAATCATAGAGAGTAGGGATTTGATTGCAAGTTTCAAATCAATGGGTAAATTAGATTTATTTTTGATGGTACTAAGAGGAAAGGAACCAGCACTACTGACAGAATTCTGGGATGATACTCTTTGGCTGGGGTGGGGAGCTCACTCTCTTCAGGTTATTTTTATTTAGAGATAGAAAAGGGTTGTAGCTGATACAACAGACAGCTAAAGTTATGTTCCTCAACAAATCATCTGAGTGTAGCATGCCATCAAGGAAATACCAGCTATAGATGTGGGGAACAAGGACACTGCAGCACATCTTGTCAAAAGAGAATTGTGTCTAACATTGATGTTGGAAAGGGAAATATCTTTATGAACCACCCAAGACCATGTAATAATGAGAAAAGAGATTTTTTTCTCTAAAAAAAAAATAGCAGGGGCAATTTCCTCCACCTAGAGAGGATAAAGGGAAGACTTGCTAAGATTTGTGCAAAAGAATAATCCTAGGGGGAGGCTAGGTGGCTCAGTGAGTAGAGCGTTGGCCCTGGAGTCAGAAGGACCTGAGTTTGGATCCGGCCTCAGACACTTAACGCACATACAAACAAAAACCTAGCTGTGTGACCTTGGGCAAGTTACTTAACCCCAATTGCCCTCTAAAAAGCAAAAAAAAAAAAAAAAGAATAATCCTAGCAATAGGATGCATTTATGGTTACAAAGCATTTTCTTATACCTTATTTCATCGAATCCTTATAATTCTTCTATATGGTAGCCAATGGAAGTATTCCAATTTCCATTTCACAGGTAAAGAAGCAAAGGGCAAGGGAGCTTAAGTGATTTGTCCAAGATCATATAGATTTTGCCTCCCCCCACCCTTTTTAAGCTATTAAAGCTTAAAACTGGATTAGGACCTTTGGGACACCCTGTTATATAGTTATCCCTTCAACACTGTGGGGCTTAGTAGCATGGTGGCTTGTAATATGGGAAATCCAAGTTAAATTTTTTGGCCCTCACTTCCTGCCAGAGAAGAAGTCTGAACTTTTTTTTTCCTTTATGGGGTGTTTACAGTACTTTATTGTAAAATTTGGGTTAAGTATTTGGTCATAAGCTCTATGTCACCTGCTGGCCTTCACCTATTGTCTGCAGCTTTCACAAAGCTCCTCCAAAATTCCCATTTAATTTCCTATGCCAGGCCTTGATCTATCCAGACCCCAATGGGGAATGTCACAGTGTTGAAGGCCTAACTGTGTTTACCAAGTAACAGAGCTGCTACTCAAACTCAAGTCTCTTGATTTTAAGATCAGAGGTCTTTCAATGGAGAGTATATAAAACATATGGAAGGTTAATATTCTCTTTTTCCTGTCAAAGGACTTATACTGCTCCTGTTACAACAACCCCATGCATACTTGGTCCATTTTATATAAAATAATCTGGTGAGGCAGAGTATTATCCTCCCTGAGTATGACCTTTTAATACTGCCTATCCATGTCCTTTTACTGGCTTCATCTATCTTATTTATTTTTTCTTATTTCTGTTGTTTTACAGGGAAGGATGAGAAGAAAAAAAGCTGTTTTTCAGTCATTCTCAGATGGAGAGCCTTTTCTTTGAACGTTCTATAGCAGAGGTGTCAAATACAAACCCTACCCACAGCCAACACTCTGAAGCAAGAACTTGATTAAAATATAATTGGAAAATAATTAACAAAATAAATAAAAATACAGTGTAATATTGATATGTGGTTTTCTAAGTGAATATTCACAGGCAAGGATCCTATATACATATTAGTGACCCTTCATTTCAATCCTTTACATTTGAGTTTGACACCACTGTTCTATACTCCAAGTGTCTCAACCCCTAGTGTTTCCACAAATTTATTGAAAAAACAGAGAGAAACTGTATAAAGAAGACTATAGTCTAAAGGCTAGGAGCTGATTTTCATTTTCTTGTGAGAAAGCAAGAGGATTTACTGTTTTGGAAAGGGAGTGAGATTTAGACCACTACCTAATTAAAAGCTGTTGGTTGTGGGTAAAGAACACTGGAGATAAAACCTTGTTTTGTCTCTTATCTACCAGTTATCTGAGTACTTTTGGTCAAGCTCTTAACTCATTTCTTGATCCCTAAGGCAAGGCAGGAAACTAGGTAGTGGAGCAGATAGATTATTGGGCTTGGAGTCAGAAACACTTATCTTCCTCAGTTGAAATCTGGCCTCAGATACTTAGTAGATGTGTAACTCTGGGCAAGTCATTTCATTTTGTTTGCCTCAGTTTCCTCATCTGCAAAATGAGCTAGAGAAGGAAATGGAAAATCACTTCAAGAAAACCCCAAATGGGGCCATGAAAAATCTGATAACTATGGAAAAAAGATTAATCCAAAGGCAAGGTGACAAAAGTTTTGCCCCAGAGGAACCAACTTTAGAGGGTTGTGATAACTTTTGGTCCCGTCAACAGGCATAATCAAGTGAACGTAACAAAAAATTAAAAAGAATAATGAGTTAACAAAGTTAAGCAAGCATATAAAGTGAGTTCCTCCCTAGCTTGGTATAATGGTAATGGGAATTTGAAGATCTTCCTTGCCGCTTTATAAACCTAAGGGAATTTGAAGACCTTCCCTACTTTGAAAATAAACTCTGCCCTCTAATAGGCTGAATATAGTCACATGGAGCCTGTAGTAGGAGGAGTTTGCTGAAAGATGGAGAAGACCTTACAGGAAGCTGGGAATCAGAGTCTGCCAGACAATTGGGAGGAGAGTTTGTTTCTGAGGAAGACAGTTTTGTGAGTAACTATTGTTCAAATAATGGTTTGTGAGAAGGCTAAAGGATGGTGTGGCTCTCTGCTACATTGTGGTGCATTAACTACTTCTATGTAGCTATGATGGATTCTGTTTCCTGGTGTTGAGATTTGATTTTCTAGTGTCTGAATACATGTTTTGCTTCTATCTTCTATATAGACAGTCTGTTATATTTTGTGATTGAGCACCGTGCAGGTATATTTATAGTGATCATGGGTGCTGTGAATATTGCATTGACACTATACTTGGCCCCATACTTCTGTCTCCCCTATGTTAAGTCTCTATGGCGCCAGTCTTATGGCACCCTGGGGGTCTCTATCTTTCCCCCTACTGGATAGTGTTTCATGGGATCTCTCTTACTCTATGGGACTTGATGTTCTGACCCTTTTCCTCCACCTCCTCTACCATAAAACACTGGTTTGAGGATGATTTTCCTATTGTTTTCCCCTGGAACATTTTGTGATGTTTGTTCTGGGTGCCAGAAACCTTAAAGTTCTGTTGATCTCTACCTTGGTCTCACGTTTTAGAGAAGTTTATTAGATGACTTATAAAACACGTTAAGTTGCTCCAAAGAGAAGAACCATATTAATATAATGTGTCATTATTATCATCAATTAAAAGTCTTCTAGGCTGGGAATAACCTTTTCTTATGCTTTGTACGCCAACAGGCAAGTCATTAAAAGTTAATAATGTTTAATATCAGTTAAATCCCACCCGGTCACTTTAAAGTTGGCCAAGACCCTATCTTCTTCATACTAATGAAGGAACCAGGTGATTAGCATTAGTTAACACTCTCCAGTGAGCCATGGGGAAAAGCAAACAAATATAAACATAAACACTTTGTGGCTGATGGATTATCCTAGAGGTTTCTTCTAATGACACCACAATCAGGAAGAAGCAATAGCCATGAAGGTCATGAAAGATTCCACTACATTCCTCAGGCTGACAGAAGGGAAATTGTGCTTACTCTGGATTCAGAGGTCTTGAGTTCAAATCCTGCCTCTGATGCTTACTACCTGTATGATTTGGGGCAAGTCACTTACTTGTCCTAGTTATCTATAAAATAGGAGGGTTGGACTAGATGAACTTTATGGTCCTTTCCAGTTATAAATGGGTGACCCATGATTAAATGCCTTCTGATATCTTTCCCAGCTCTGGATCTATGACCCTATGGTCATGATGTGATAAAGAGAACAAAAAACTGGAGGTCTGGAGCCTCCATAATATTGTAGACGATCAGAAATCACCTGCTTTTTGGATCACATTAGTATACTATTCCATTCATAACTTCTTGGTGCTCATGATTATATGTGCTAAAAGAGTATTCTGGAAATGAGTTGTGAAAAATTTCTTGATGTAGGTTAAGAAAAAAGTCAGAGGAACTGACCCTGAAGCCACAAACTAAGTTTGGATTGTTTTACCCTATGGTCTCACTCAAGGTATGTGTAGTATGACTAAAGTCAACTTTTAACTTTCCCTGCAAAAAAGAACCTTTTCTGCAGTGAATAAGAAAAGTTTTTATATAATCTGTTCTACAGAGTCATTATTAATCGATCAATTTTTAAAAGTTAGTTCAAAATGAAAGAGTGTGCATAGTGGTGAGGAGAATCTACTTTATTGCATATATACTTTGTATTTTAACTGACTGTCTTAAAAATATAAAAACATTGGTATTAAAAAAATAATTCATGGAATTAAGTGAATTGAGGAGAGGGGAATAGAAAATGATTTTATGTGTCAAAGTCCACTACAAAGTAAACACAAAACCTACAGCCCAAAAAGCATGCTAAGGGCAAATACATCAATAACAACAGCTATGTATTCAAGGTGCATGCATGTTGTAAAAATTTCTCTATCATCATATAAATAAAACAGGGCAGAGTTTCAGTGTTAATCTGAATTAGGGAAGACAGTTATTGCCTCATATACTCTTTCTCCTACAGTACAGTGTTTACTCACCTAAGCATGTGGGTTTTTGAAGTGTATTTGCACTTAAAAACAGCATCTCCAACATCTTTGCTGAGCCATAAATAAATTATGCATTAAATCGTATTTTTGTTGTGATACATATTTTGTACCAGTGGCAATTATTTAAACACATAGCCAACATGGGATAAACTTGTTAATAATTTAAGAATGAATTGCCTGGGCACCACTCTGTACAGTTCATGAATTTATAGTGAAACATGATTAAATGAATCTACAAGAACGAATAAAGCAACAGAAGTTCACAGCCCCCAAGATGACCTAAAAGAATAATTGAATCTTCTAAGAGAAACCATTTGTTAAGCAAATCAATCAAATCTATCTAGCTTGACATAGCCAGTTGTCATTCCCATATAAAAGAAAATTTATATTATATGAATATGTATGTGAGCAAGGAGGTAGTTTAAAAAAAAGGTAAGAAGAAATTAGGCACTAAAAAGAACGCTTAATTGATAGATAGTTCCATGGTAGTGCTCAGTTACTTTTCTCTGGAGAAGAAAGTGTGAGTTAACAAGTTGTTTTAAAGACCAAAATGAGGTTAATTCTGGTATTGGCAATACTACCTCCTATTGCAGACAGGAAAAGGGACTTATCTAGGATTTCAATGACCCAGGGAAATCCAAGGTGAGTAAATTCACCAGCAGTGCAGGTTGGTACCCTTCTCTGCAACTTAAAGTTGACTTAAGATTGTACTGAAAGGTTAAAAATGTCATATAGCACGTGTTAGGGTTAGGTCTTGAATCTAGGCTATTCCTTATCAGGAATAGCTTCAGGTTTTCTCCTACTTGAGGCTTGCCTGAAATATATCCTTATTTTCAACAAAGAACCCCAAAGAAATCAATGAAGCCTGAAAAATTAAGTATGCTACATAAATTGAAACACAATAAAGGGAACTGAAAATTGAGAGAGAGCCCAGCGCAATATGTCCTCTTAATATGTGGTACTTTGTGCTCAGACTGCAGTCTGGGCCAAATACAAATACTCCCTTCATTATCAATTAGGACAATTTTTCTAACAACTTTTAAGATGTTTCCACTACATCCAAGACAGCAAAAATAATATTCTGTAAGAGAAAAATATGGTGTAGAGCAAAATAATTTATATAGGAATTATTTTTTTAAGTATCAAGGTAATGAAAATCATATATGTATGTGCAACCAATCAGCAAGAATCTATTCAGCACCTATTAACACTGTTTTAGGCAATGGGGAGATAAAGAAAACACAATTCTTTCTCTCAAGAAGCTTACACTCAAATAGGAAGACAACAAATATATATATATATGTATGTATATATATATAATTTCTATATACATACCTATATATATAAATGTGTGTATATACATTACACACACACACACACACACACACACACACAGAAAGAGAAGAAATGCAAGAAGATAATACAATGCTGTTCAATACAAGGTGGTGGCGGGAGGCTAATTAGGTTTCTCAAACTGAGAAAGGTTTGATATAGAAGGTATGCTTGAGCTGCATCTTGAAGGAGAAGAGTGATTCTGTGAAGGAGACTTAAGGAGGGATTACATGCTAGCCACTGGACTTCATAGTGTACCCAGTCAGCACCCATTCAGTAAGGGAGTTTAAGGGAACAAAAGCTAGGTTGGTGAAATTCCTTAGCATAAGGGCTAAAAACTGAGAAAGAAGAAAAAAATTATCTAGGGGATGGCATATAACTACACAACATGATCTGGATATTGTTGAAAATTTTAAGCAGTAAAGCAAGGAGACAGACTTTGTATATGAGTTGTAGAACCAGTATTATTACTTTCAAGTTGTACCTTCCCAGCTTGCCTTGAAATCTAAATTCAAAAGAACAGCTAATATCCTCCCTATCTCCTTGGAAACAAGATAGTGAGCTGGCAGCATGAACATTTTAGCTACCTCATGTTTAAATTTTGTCTAAACATCAAAGGATAGGATGATATTCAGTTTCTAGAGTCAGTCCTCAATCACCAAAGGTAGTAGCAAAGAGGTCTTCTTTCTCATACACATGCCACAATTCTGTTGGGGTAATTGAAGAACATGTTGTGAAACTTCCTGGAACCAGCATATGTGAGCAAAACTCCAGAGGTATGTATAACTGGCTCTCTGGTAAAAGGATAAAGTTGCTTTCACACTGAATAAGCCATCCATAAAACTCCTTACTTCATATCCATCATCCATCCATCCATCCATCCATCCATCCATCCATCCATCCATCTTGTAACATTCTCATCATGACAAGATTTTAACTTGTACAACTACTCATTTTCAGAGAAATGGATAGCTCTCATGCTGTTTATAATGTCTGGAAGGAAAACTAGATTAAATGGTGTGTCTGATTTTCTTCCATTTTATAATCTCATTGTTGAACAATCTAATAATTATGAGTCTTAAATATTAGCTCTACATTATTTATAGTACTTTTAAGTTTAGAAATGGAAAATGTTTGTGAGACAGAGGTTCTTAAACTTATTGTGGATCTCTTTGGCAGTTTGGTGAAGCCTATGGACTACTTTTTAAGTTTTTTTAATTTTTGGACTACTTTTAAGAATAATATTTCAAATTTCCTGAAATAAGATACACAGGACTACAAAATAATTAAATTACATTGAAATATAATTCTAAAAATATTAAAAAAGACAAGTTTACTGACTTCAGGTTAAGAATTCCTTTTCTAAGTCCTATATAAGAGAAAGTAAAAAGAACAAGGATATTCCTTAATAACTGGACCATACTTGGCATATAGCAGGTGCTTAATAAATGCTTTTTGAATAATTGTGACCTAGGGAAAATCAGTTCACATCTCCGTGGCTCAGTTTCCTCTTACTTACATTTGTATTACATAGTTGGCAATTTATCATTAGTGACAGTTGGGCATATAGCCCAAAATGATATAACATTCACTACCTTGTTACTGCCAGACATCCATAAAACATACATAGTAACAGGTTCCATTCAGGATAATAGGTATTCATACTGACTAAACTAAAATTATAGTCACCTTAAGGGCACAATGGTAGCACTATGAAGACAAATTAAAATCGCACTTTGAAATGATTTGGCATAGATATGGAATGCTGGCAAACAGAATAATCTACTTTGAGTCACTGATGAATTTTTCTTTTTCTTTTGAGACTCAGAATCCCTATCTTTTCCAGGTTGGAAATGCAAAGGACTTTCTCTCTTTCTATTTCTTGCTCTGGGATCAGTAATCAAATTAAAACTACCATTTTATAAAGGGCATGCCACCTGATTGTCCTATAACTTTGTGTTGTTATTCAGTTGTTCATCTGTGTGTATATCCCCAGGGAGCATAGCATACCAACATGGTCCCTAGGGTATTCTTGGCAAAGATAATGGAATGGTTTGCTATTTCCTTCTCTAGTAGATTAAGGAAAAGAGAAGTTAAGTGACTTGTCCAGGGTCACATAGCTAGTAAAATAGCTAAAGCTGGTTTGAACTCAGATCTTCCTGAGTCCAGGCCCAGTGTTCTATCCACTGGGCTATCTAGCTGAGCAACCTATAACCATACTCAGAATTTCTTTAAATTCCCTGACAAAATATCCTTCATTGGCCACCACCCCTTGTACATGTATTGTCTTCCTCTATTAGAATGTAAGATCATTGAGGCAGGGACCATCTTGCTTTTTGTATCTCTCTCTGTCTCTGACTCTCTCTCCCTAGCCTTTCTCAATCTCTCTCTCTCTCTCTCTCTCTCTCTCTCTCTCTCTCTCTCTCTCTCTCTCTCTCTCTCTTATCTATCTCCCTTTCCCATAACATTATCATAGTGTCTGGAAAATAAGTGCTTAATTAAAAAAATCATTCAAACATATTCTCTAAACATCCCCTAGACCATTCAAACAAGCAAAGCTATCATGCATTCATAGATAAAGGCTGGTTATATTTTGGTATAAGCAGCATTCCCACATGTATCTAAATTGAGCTGTATCTTTAAAGAAGAACAATAATACATGTTTATTATGAAAAGCATAGCGTATATGGAATTTGAATTAGCAATTGACTGACAGATTTTACTAATGATTTTTTCACAGTGATAGAAATCTGATTCTGTAGCTACAAAGCAGACTAGAACATGTCATAATAGGAGCAATTAATCAACACAGAGCCTGCAGCTTTAACTAATCTTATTTGCTCACTGCTCATTTCATATGATAGTCTTCAAGTAGTCAGACCATAGCATATAAGAATTCAGGCACTATGCAGAATGCATTTTGGCCACTGTGAGTGATGATCTTGCTCTGCTCACTGAAGTTCAGCTCTAAGGGATCCTTGTTGCATAAATTCTATATATGGCTTCATACTAATAGAAATAAGATTTTCAGGATTTTAAAATTCCTATAAGATAGACTAGCTCAAAAAACTGATGACATCATGATAGATGTCCTACTTATATTATCTTTCTGTGTAGTTCTATACCATTCACATCTAAGAAAACAGAATTTTACAGGATTTCATGTATCCTGGGAGACAGAAGATCTGGGTCTTTATTCCAGCTGTTACACTTACAATCCTCGTCCTTAAGAGAAAAGACACATAATGTCTCTGCACCTCGGTTTCCTCTTTTCAATAAGGGTTTTGGATTAGATAAATGAATCTAAAACTTTTTGCAGTGTTAGACCTCCATATATTAGACAAAATTTTAATAGAAGGAAAACTTCCTATGAAGTATTTTTAAATTACCAGGCCTAGTAAAAATTGTACCAAATAAATTGGGGGGAAAGGTCTTGATGGGGCAGCTAGATGGCACAGTAGATAAAGTTCTGGGTCTGTAGTCAGGAAGACCCGAGTTCAAATCTGGCCTCAGACACTTACTAGTTACATGACCCCAGGCTCAGTTTCCTCATCTGTAAAATGAGGTGGAGAAGAAAATGTCAAACCACTCCAGTATGTTTGCCAAGAAAACCCAAGTGGGGTTATGTAGAGTTGGACATGACTGAAACAAATAAACATTGGTCTAGACCTGCAATTTCATCATTATGGAGTATGCCAAGTATAAAAATCCCCTCCATTGATCAGATTTTTCTGGGCAAATAAAAGGTTAAATGGTTGCTCAGAATCACACAGACAAATATAGATTAGCGATGGATTCAAGGCTGATCTCTTATCCTCTAATCCATTATGCCTGATAAAGGCTAATTTTTAAAATAAAAAAAAATCTGATTTTTTTTTCTGATCAGTTTCACGCTGATTCTAAGATCTTTATAACCCAATTATGAAGAGGAAGTTATTGCTTGTCCACAAGTGTTTTGCAATAATGAACAATACTGGATGTTACTCCAGAACTCCTGCAGAGACATAATCATAGATTCAAAGAATTAGAGTTGAAAGGCATCTCAGAAGTTATCTAGTCCAAGATTTACTCACATCAGGAATTTAGTACCTTGGAAACCTTTGCAATTCTCCAGATCACTCAACTCAAATGAAATAGTCAAACAGTCAAATCTTCCTCCACTTGACAACAGAAGATAGATGACTATCATCCCTGTGCCCCTCCCCACCCTTAGTCTTACATTTTTCATGCTAAACACCCTCAGTCATTTTATCGATCCTTCTTTGTCAGATTTGGAGTCCTCTTATCCTGTTACCATCTTCTTAATATACTCCAGCTTGTTGAAATTTAATATAAATTAATTTGATACCCAGAAGTAGACACAATATTCTAAGATGTGATCTAATTAGAGCAGAATACCATCATCACATCTATTACTCTGGATATTACACCAATGGAAACTAAAATCACATTAGTCTATTTAGGTCTCAAATCATAGAGCCAATCCTCATGGAACTTGTGGTCCACTAAAACTCTCAGGTCTTTTTCACATGAATAATCTTCTAGCCATGTGTCTGCCATCTGGTGTTTGTTCATTTCATTTCCTGAACCAAATTATGGGACTTTACATTTATCCCTAATACATTTCATCTCCTACCTTCAACTCTACATAGTGACCTTTTGGGATTCTGAGAATGTCATCTAAAGTGGGGTTATTCAAATCACAATTTAAGGAACTCTAAGTTAGATGAGTTCCAAGGCCCCTCCATTTTTATTCTATTCAGATGTTTTTCAATAACACTACAATTAATAAGCATATGTTTTTCCTCTTATGAGGTTATTAGCAGCATTTTACTTCTTTGCTACACTACTCTTCGAATTATGTATATTCTCTCAGGTCCTTTTAAAATACTTTCTAAAGGTCCTTGGAATATCAAACCATGAACTACTTTTTCTCCTGGGTAGGCACCAGGATACCAAGGCAGTAACCTAGAAAATGTTTTAAGGTTAATAGATGGCCTTATTAATTCTGGAATGATTGGCACATCATCCATCTCTAAGGACAGCCAAAGTGGTTGGTCTAAGATGTTTTCTCTGTGTAATCATGTATAAGTAGTTGATATTTTGACTGTTTGAGAAATCACTCACTCTGTGTTTTATACTTAGCTTTAATATGATTTAAACTATAATAAGTAGACTGTCAAAGGATTGCAGAAGCGTTGTATACAGTTTGCCAAGGTTTCTGCTTCAAATAGTTGATGCATACATAGATCACAAAATGTAACACAAAATTAAGCATCTCCAGTATGTGTACTCATTTGTGCATGTATATGTGAATATACACAAAAGCAATTTTCAAGAAACTTAAGTATTTTAATTCTCAATTGGATATCATTAGTCCTTTAATAGAATCTGATCTTCACTAAATAGCTATTTGGATGTTTATTTTCATATTATATTGTCACATGTATACATACTATATATGTGTGTGTGTGTGTGTGTGTGTGTGTGTACATATATATATATATATATATTAGAACTAGTACATTCTCTCACATTCCAATGAGAAAAAATATTCATTTTTATCTAAATATGACTTATCTTGTGTCTTTCAATAGAACCAGAATCAAAATTTTATATGTGGGGAAAAAAGTAAATTTTCCAATACCTTCTCTAACCAAATCTGTATTTTTCAATAATTTAACAAGGAATCATTAAGCATTTATTATATTCAAAGCTCTGTGTTAGATCGGGGGAAGATATATAACTAAATAAGAAATAATCCTTGACTTTAATGATCTTGAATCTAGTAGAGATAAGACATGTATGCAAATAACTCTTATGCAAATTCCAACTTGAGAAATAAATATATAATGGAGGAGCAAATCAAATGTTCTCAAAATTTAAGAAAGGAAAGATCGCTTTTTGACATGTGTGTGAGAGTGTTTGTGTGTGTGTGTGTGTGTGTGTGTGTATGTGTGTGTGAGAGACAGAGAGAGAGAGAGAGACAGAGAGAGACAGAAAGACAGCAGAGAGGAAGAGAATGACAGAGAGAGAGAGAGAGAGAGAGATTGCGGGAGACAGAGCAGGTTAAATAGCAAGTGTAAAGATCTTGATGGAGATGAACTCCCTGAAAAAAATGAAATCCTTTATGGAGGAGGAGACATTTGAGTTGAATCCTTATGAATGGGATTTGAAAAGGCACAGAAAGGAATGATGGAATGAAAAAGTATGGTCAACTCAAGCAGGTATGTGAAAAAAAAGAGAGTCAGAAGATATCTTCACTTCTTGTCTTTCAATTGCCATTACATAATAATTAATATAAATTATTCTGATTTTATACATCAATAAAGAATTATAATTGTATTATTTTAAGTCATAATTAATCCCAATACCCACTTAAAGCTCACGGTTCCTTTGCTTCACCATTGTAATGTTAATAAAATAGGGAGATCTTTCCCACCCATTAACACATGGAGCCTGTGATCACATGGAGCCCGAGTCACATGGAATTCCATGTGGTAGAAGCTTGCCCAAGAAAGAGAGAGAGCAAAGAACAGAGAGTGAGAGGAGAGAGAGAGAGAGAGAGAGAGAGAGAGAGAGAGAGAGAGACAGAGACAGAGACAGAGACAGAGACAGAGAGAGAGCAACAGAGACAGAGAGAGAGACAGAGAGAGAGACAGAGAGAGAGGGGAGGAGGAGAGAGGGAGAGAAAGAGAGAGAGACACAGAGAGAGAGACAGAGAGAGAGGAAGGGAGAGATAGAGACAGAGAGAGAGAGAGAGAGAGAGAGAGAGAGAGAGAGAGAGAGAGAGAGAGAGAGAAGCAAGCTGTGAGTGGGCAGAGGTAGGCAGAGGGAGGAACTTGCCTAGAGGAGCTTGTTTGTGGGGAAGCCTAACAGAAAGAAGGTTTAAGATGTCTGTGCTCTGGATTAGTGATAAGTACCCTGTTAAATCTTACCTCCTGTTATTCTAATGATATCCCAAATAAATATTTTGGTGTTGCCTTTGAGGAAGAGAGTTTGTTATATTTTGCAAATTTATGCTAGAAATACACAAGCATATTCATAGCAGCTGGTATGGGTATTGCATTGGTATTGCAAATACTGATTATCCTTTTGGGGGGGGGAGGGTTCTAAGACAGAATCATCAACCAAAGTAGGAATTTTTGACTTAGATTATTCTATGATCCCTCTTGATATAAATTATTTTTTGTCACTTGAAAATGAAAAACTTTACTTAAAAAGAGGCAGATTGTCAAAAAATCTGGTTTTAGATTAGTCATCTAGAGTATTTCCTACTTTACAACTAGGGATCAGGAAAAGTCATGGTTTTACCAAAAAATTGAAATAAAAATACCATCTTTTAATGACCTTAGTTATTTTGGCATGCTCAATGGATAGAGAATCAGATTTTCCAGACATTCCTCCTCCATTTTTAATTGCAACACAGTCAAGATATTATTCAACACCAAGATCCCTTTTCACATGGCCTTATGTTTCTTCATCTCCCTCTGAAATCCTGTTCCAATTTCTTTTATCGGTGAGTTGAATGCTTCTAATTTAGAATCTGTCCCCTTTATAACCTTCCTAAGCTTTTGTACATCAGGAAGGATTTTTTCTTTTCTTCCAATTTTCTTGTGCCTTCCTAAATTTCTTAAACCTGACTTTCATTGTTTTTCCCCTCAAAAGATCTTGAGTACAGCGCTTTCATTTTCTTGGCATCATTTTTCAGTGGTCCCATTTAATGTCACCTAATTTCATGTTTTTTTTTCTCCCTAAATAAGCCAATTATTGGAGATGGGTGATACTCTGAAACTTTATGAATTTGTGAATGCCAAACTATGCAATAGCCAGGTGTTACATGTCAATCTTAATTCTACAAATGGAAAAAGGAATGAGTTGAAATTCAACTTAGAAGAAGCTAGTTAATGTTAAGAGTTATAAAGGTAATATTTTAAATACTAAAAAGTGTGTACATTATTTATGTTCTGGGATTGTTGTTGAGCTGTTTAAATAACATCTTAAAAATGAAAATGACATCAGTCACACATATGAATTTGGGTATTTCAAGTTAAGCTTCCTTTTCCCCAAGATTCCCTTTGATTAAAAAAAAAGTTTTATGGGTGTGTTATTTATATTGGAAACATATTCAGATCATCTACTATGTGAAAGGTCTCTTGTAACTAAATAAAGCAATTAAATAAAACCAACAATAGTAGGGAGGAAATATTTATTGCAGCTCTTTTTGTGGTTGCAAAGAATTGGAAATTAAAGGGATGCCCATCAATTGGGGAATGGTTAAACAAGTTGTGGTATATGAATGTAATGGAATATTATTGTGCTATAAGAAACGCGGAGGCGGTTTTCATATTTACCTGGAGAGGCTTATACAAACTGATGCTGAGCGAGAAGAGTAGAATCAGGAGAAGTTTGTATACAATCACAGACACAACATATGTGTGATGACCAACTATGACAGAATGGACTCTTTTCAGCAATGCAATGATAGAAGTCAATCCTGAAAGACTCATGAAGGAGAGAAATGTGACATCCAGAGGTATAACTAGAAAGAACTGGGCCTGAATCCTGATGGAAGCAAACTAATTGATCTTTTTCTTTTCATCGTTTGGTTTTATTTCTTCTTTACCATTTTTCATCCCACCTAGTACAATACGTCTTTGTAATTGGACTAATATCTAATATGAATGTATTTGCAGATCCTATACTGGACTATATGCTGTTGTGGGAGGTAAAGGAAATTTGAAAATCAAGGAACTATGGAATTGAATCTTGTTAACTAAAACTAAACTAATAAATTAATAAAAAAAAAACCCAACAATAGTCACCTTATATGAAAGCACATGCAAATTCCATATCTGTAGCATTTCCACTCTACTTTGATTTAAAAAAAATAGCAGAAATATATTTTGTCTTCCTCCTACCTCCTGTCCCATTGAAAAAGGAAAAGGAAAACAAATTCCTTTAAACAAACATGCATAGCTTTTTTTTTAAAATTGAATATTGAATAAGAGGAAGAGAGTAGGTTGGATAATAGTTCTTAACTCTGAGTTGATTGACAAGGTTATTTTTAAAATAAAGAAAATGATGCACACGATGAAATATCAACCTTTAATGACGGTTAGAGGAAATTAATAAACCTAGTAAATCACCAGAGATGATCAATTTATAATAGTTTTAGTGTTTTTTCCCATAGAATTTAACTGTGTATAATTTCTTGGTAAAAAAAAAAGGTTTGTGTAGTCATATAAAGTGAAAGTCTTATACTGATGGAGAAACCAAATCTAAGTCTACTTGTGAAGTTAATGTTGATTCAATGAATAATGCATGTCTAATTTTCTTACTTTTCTCCTTTACCTACCACTCATTAGATACTTTGAGCTCCTTGAGGGTAGGGACTGTCATCTTCAGTGTTTAGCACAGAACCTGAAGCATTTTTAAAATTGTTGTTGTTCATTCATTTTCAGTTGTGTTGAACTCTTTGTGACCTCATTTGAGGTTTTCTTGGCAAAGACACTGGAATGGTTTGTCATTTCCATCTCCAGCTCAGTTTACAGCTAAGGAAACTGAGGCAGTCAGAGTTAAGTGACTTGCCCAGTGTTGCACAGCTAGTAAGTGTCTAAGGCTGGATTTGAACTCAGGAAGATGAGTTTTCCTGACTCCAGGGTCAGTACTCTCTCCATTATACCACAGTTTAATAAATGCTCCTGACCAAACACATATAAAATTTGGAGCCAAGGCTAAAGGTAACCATAACTCCCATTCAGTTTTAAAATTATTAGATGCAGTTAGGCATTTTTTATTGGAGGTGTGGTTTTCCAATATGTGCTTTTCTGACTAAATACAAGCAGAGTTGATACTTAGCTATCATAGTAAGATTGAGAAGACACAATTCTCCAAATATTTAATAATGGCATTGATTTGAATTCTGACTGTGATACCCACACATATGAATGATACAGCACTATCAGAAACTCTTTCCCACTCTTTAGGGGAAGGTCGGTTTTCAATAATAATAAGACGTCTAGCTATTTCCATGGATTTTTTGCATTCCAGGCCTAGAATGTTTCTGAGGGTAATAATAATAAAGAAATCATCATACAAAATTGTGCAGTAGTCTGGCACCTTGGCTGTGGCAAAGTCACTGTCCCATGTAATTTACAAGAACCAAGAAATCACTGGGATAGATTGCATGGAGTTGCATATTAGTTCAGTATCAATCTGTCCCTTTCTGGGAATATAAACCCCTGACATTCCTCCTTCACTTGTGCTGTCCCTGTTTCTTTCTTATGCAGACTTCTTATTGATTTTTTGAAACCCATAAATAGCCCTGTGTTTTGAGCATCAGAATTAAGAGACATCTTGCCCACCTAATAACCCCTAAATACCTTGTGGTTTTCTAATCCTATACAGTTACTCGAGGCATCAGGCTACACCTTACCTCTAAATGATACATGTGGCATTTTAAGTATTGTGGGATACTGGCAGAGCTAAAGCTCTTCTGCGTCATTTCAGATGAGTCTATGGCTTTGATACAACAAGAGGATTTCTATGTAGGCCTCACTGATGACTTTTTATTATTTCCCCATAGAATTCTATTCTTAATACTTTAGAATAAGTAAATAAGCCATTTCATTTTTATTTCCCCTTCATGAAATACTTCTCAAGTAACTCAATTAATGTTCAAAACCAATATTTGAGTAGGCATATAATGTAATTAAAATTTCATAAAATGGCTATAATCATACAACTCAGTAATAAGCAGCCTTATTTATCACACACATTATTTCTTTGGATTTCCAACAAGTGCTTTATTTAGATACTTCAATAAGATTTTTCTCCCCTAGGAGGCTTGCTTTTAAAAAAAAACAAACAAAACCAAAACCCAAACATTTGAAGTTACTTCTGGTCTTTTTTTTTTTTTTAACTCATGTATAGCTAATATTTATTTAATGCTTACTTTATGCCAGATACTGTGCTAAGTGTTCCCTTAAAGGATATTCTAAATGTGAATGAGCTGGAATGATGCATTACTGAACTCATCAAATCTTCTATCTTCTAATGCTCCTTTAGTTTGAAAAAGATGTTTGGTAGAATATAAAATAATCTGAAAAGACTCTCTCTGGTATTTTGGGTTTCTATTGTGTTATGTCCCACCTCAATGTTCTGACCCATTTTTCCCCAACTTTTCTCCAACAAAACTTCCCACTTCAGGGAAGCCAGACTTCTTCCCATCCCCCAAATAATGGCCTAGTCATTCTTACATTTAGGTCTTTATTCATGCTCTCTCTCCATCCTTGAAATCCTTCTATTTCACCTATCCAAATTTTACCCATTCTTCAATGTTCAAATCCAGTCCTGCTTGATGAAATCTCTCCCGACTCAGAACTACATTAGTATCCCCATTTCTTTAAGCCCTCCAGCATTTAGAACACACTCTATACCATATTATTTACTATTTAATCTAGGTATTACTAATACGTCTTGAGTTATTCTTTTAATATGTGTGCAAACGTCTTCTCTTTCTGATCAGACTGTAAGAACCATTGTTGTTCAGTTGTTTTGGTCATGTCTGATCCTTCATGACCACAGTGGGGGTTTTCTTGGCAAAGATACTGCAGTGGTTTGCCATTTCCTTCTTCAGGGGATCCATTTTGTCAGGCAATCAGAGGTTAAATGACTTGCTCAGGGTCACACAGTGTCTGAGGCTGAATCTGAACGCAGTTCTTCTTGACTCCAGGCCCAGTGTTCTATTCACTGAGCAACTAGCTGCCTCAGAATCATATAGTATACTTTTCTCACCTATGAACTCTTAAGAACACAGTGATTACTCAATACATATTTGATTGATGGAATGAATATGGGGACTAAGTTAGAATATTATGAGTTCCTCCGAGGCTTTTTCTGTTCTACTTACGTCTGTCACTGCAATTCTTAGCATAAGAGTCAGTACTCTGTTTCTGTGATTCATGTATTTGTGTATTCTTCATGATCTGAACTTTCCTTCTTAATTATCACATTGGAAGATTCTTTGAAACTAAGACCATGTCCTCATTTTCTTTGGACCTACTGAGAGTGTCTTGACCATATTTTTTCCCAGGATAATGCCAACAGATGGTCAAAAGGAAGGTAAGAAGTGTTTCTAAGATTAAGGCACTTTGTACAAAAGTCACTGAATTACATAGTGGTGAAACTACTTAGTGCTCTGGACAATGGCTCTGACAGTTATTCTAGGTGGATACATCAAAGCTTCTTTAGATGTTCTCTAGATGACAAAGTATTAAATCATTCTAGTTTGGTTTACCACAACCTGACTTTGTAGAAAGTCTCTTTGATATGGAGTTACTTTCAGATCCTACTACTCTATGGTAAGTTTGGATGAATCAGGAAAAACTTTATTCATGCTTTCCTTCCCCTTGAAGGCCTTCCTTTTGCTGTATTCTACCTCTCCAAATTCTATCCATTTCACAAAGTTCAAACCAAGCCCCATTTACTCAGGGAAATGGAAAGAAAACATTCAATGGAGATAACCAGATTTTAGATTGCTAACTGAATTGTTTTTTTGGAATTTTTAAAATATGAATTCATGACAATATTTACACTGTTCCATGTGCATAAAGGATAGGCTTTTATTTACATGTGACTAAAGTTTTCCTCCTGAAAAGAATATAATCCATTCCATTTTCAAAATTCCCTTATTTAAAATAACTATTTATCAGTTCAGTAACTTGTTGTGTGCACAGGTTCTACAGCAACTACATGCATGTTCATCCATCAAGAGGAAATCTCCATAGGAAAAAGAAAAGAGGTAAATAACGAAAGGGTGAAATATGGCTGTAGGGTCACTGAGAGAGCTATTCCTTTCCCACTATCACTCATCTATGAGATATATTTTGGAGAGAGGATTGTGGAGAACTCTGTTCCTCCCCTCCAAGGCTATTGGAGGTTACCAGAGAGAAGATGGAGAACAAAGCTAAATAAATACATGTAAGTCACTTCAATCCAGGGTATAGACTCACTGCTCACTGGCTTTATTAATTTTCATTGCTCCATTAACTTCTAAACTCTTCCACACCTATTTGGACAAAACTGTCTCTGAAGGAGACACACTGAAGAAGTTGGACAAAATCCCCTGCTGCAATCAGCATTGTTCTTAAAATGATTAGCCGGCAGATTAATCTGACCTTTACTCCTCTGATTGCAAGACAATTAAAATTCTGAGCAAGGCATTAATATATCTTTGGAAGAAAGTAATAACACACTCAATAGAAATTGTTCTTCATTTATAAAGCTCTCTACATAGTTTAGCATGTTATATAGGTCCAAATGCTTGGACTCTAATACTAATACTTCTGTGGAAAGTCATTTTAATTAAGAAAAGGTTACACATTTCTGCCTTTTTCCCCCCTATTCTCCACACACCCATAGTTCATGCTATTATTTGCAGTATATAATGGTACTCGAGCTATAAGGAGGAAAGAATTATATAATACTGGAGATGGAAAGGATCTTAGAGATCATCTAATGTCATTTTACAAACAAAGAAACTGGGGCCAAGAGAGCTGAAATAGACTGCCCAAGGTCAGGGCAGGGCTATGGAAACATAAAGAGTAATTGGTGTTCTATGGGAGTCAACATATCCAACTTTTGTGTAAGTTTTCTTTGTGACTTTGCTATTAGAAAATTTGCATTTTAAAAAACAGTGAGTATTTTAAACTTGGCTGTGAAACTTGTTCTGTATTTTGCCTGGAAATGACTTATTTCTCAATGAAGGGAAGCTTCAGTTGTATGGACTATATTTATTCAGTTATGAGAAAAATAAATGATTCCTTTGAAACCTTGAAATTTCAGTACTTTTTAAAGTCAGAATGGTTACTACCAATTTTGGGGTCCTCCAGGTAAGGGAAAGGAAATACGTGAATCCAGCTAATAGCAATATGCTTAAAATTAAACCTTGATTATAGTCTCCAGAACATCCATTTCTGCTAACATTATATGTCTGGATTGTTTATTTTTAATACCTAGCCTTAATCACTGAATGGGCATTGTCTCAATCAAAAGAAGACCTGCTAAAGAACTTAGCTTTAAAAGGCCAATGTTTTCCACCACATCTGGGGCCATTTCCAGTCATCCTGATGTGTATCTGTCCATTGGACACAGTCTCTGGAGGGGAAAGTGAGGGTCGTCGTGACTTTTCACAGCCCTCCCTCACTTAAATTCAATTCACTCACATGTCATAGCCTCACCTCCATGAAGTCATGGTTCTCTTTGAGAATGAAGGACAAACAACCCTGCAAGTAGTAGGAACTCCCCGACTAGGGACCCAACTGGAATTGGCCAGTTGGGCAGTATCGTTCTTTTCCTTCCTTCGTTCCTTTAGTCTTTCTTTCCCTTCAAAAACATCATAAGTTATTCTGAGGTTTACAGGCTAGATTTCTTTCTTAAGGAACATTCCTTAAACCCAAATCACTCTGGCTCTCACTGACTGACCAACAATAGATCTCAGAACAAACCACACTGGGTCATTGTTTGGTCCCTGATTGACTGAGAATAAATGTAAATAGGAATTATTTCTGTTTTGACCAGAAAACCTGGGTGTGTCTCCCTCCTATTTTGATTTTTTTCCTGACTAGGTTCAAGAGGCCATTCTTTGCCTCAATTTTTACCTAGCCTTAATCACTGAATGGGCATTGACTCATTCAGTCAAACTGAGGCTTGTTAAAGACCTTAGCTTTAAAAGACCAAGGTCTTCCACCATATCTGGGGCCATCTCTAGTCATTCTGATATGTATCTGGTGACTGGGCCCAGATGACTCTGGAGGAGAAAGTGAGGCTGGTGAATTTGCACAGCACTCCCTCACTTAAGTCCAATTCACTTCCATGCCATAGCATCACCTCCCTGATATTATGGACCTCTTCTAGAACAAAGGACAAACAACAACAATGTCTAGACGATTACCCTAAGTCATGTACAGCATTTTGGTTTGTGGATAGAAAACTACCCTCCAAGCCACTAAGTTTTGGGTTTAAGTTCCACATTTGACACATAGTAGTCATGTGACCCTAGGCAAGAAGTCACATAACTTCTCAGTGTTCTTAACTTTTTAAGACTATAAACTGTAGTAGTGTTTGTGAAACTAGTTAGGAGTTTCTTCCCCTGAGAATTCCACATACCAGGTCTAGTCTCTGTCTCTGTTCTGAATTCATTATAGACTTTATTTACTTTTCGTGGGACTCTATTTATTTTTTATCTTTTTTCATGAGTTGGAAAAATTTGAAATTCTGTCCTTCTCCCCGCCCAAGGCCACAGAAGCAGGCTAGGTGATTTTGTATCTCTGGAGTAAACCCACCATAATCAGAGCTGTCACACAGAAGGAATAACTTCCTTCCACATTTTAAAAACATTTATTTATTACTTCCAACACATCATGTACAGGAGCATTCAGATAGGGTATTTTGCTTCAGGTAAAGCTGTTCAAATCCTCTCCTGAATAGAGACCAGACATGACTTTACACAGGAAGCTGCTGGGAGAGCATATGGTTTTGTCAACAGACAAATCTCTAAACTGTAGAGTGCCATTAGAGATGCATTTACAAGATTTGGGGAAATTCAAATACAGAACCATATAAACTCACATAAGCTGTGGTGACTCACGTGGCCTGGTGCAAACCAGCCAACTGACAGTGCCTGCCTTCTAGTTATAAAAACTGATGTAGAAATAATGAAGTTGGCTATGAAAAGGAACAAAACACCTGTCCAAAGTAAGGATCTTATAATTTCAGTGAGCCAGATCATTAAATTTGAATTATGGCATATAACAATTCACTAGGCTAAAATTATGAAATGCTGGTCCCTTGCCAATAAAATTAAATCTATATTTCTTTATTTTCAGTTGCAAAAGCCAAACATATGCATCATATAACAGCTTTCCCTGGTGCAGTGAAGATGCAAATTTAAAGCTAAATGCTACAGCCTTGAGCAATTTCCTCTCTTCTTTATGGAAAAATACATATATAATTCAAATTATTAATATATAATAGGCCTGAGCTTTCTGAAGAAGTTCTCCCTAGAGAGATATAAGGAACTTTTGGGGGGTACTTCACCTTTGATTAGTATATAAAATGGTGTAGAAGAATACATGAAGTGTTAATGTATGCTCCTTTATTCACCTCTCTTTAGGATGCTTTAGATATAACCTTGCCTGGGGAATGGTCCAGATGACCTCTCTACATCTTTTCCAACCCTAAGATTCTATGGTTCTTCGGCAGTATCAAAAATGATCTCAGAAAGAATGCATTAAATATATTTAGAGGTTTATGGAGCAGTAGAAAATCTGTGGTGTTTTCAGAGATGGTGGTCAAGAGCAAAGTCAGAGTTTTTCTGTTAAGAAACTATTTCTTATAATAAATCAAATCTTTCACAATGCAAACAGGACACAGTTTTCTTTCTTAATCTTTCAGGAGAGATAGAGACTATCTGGTTGCCATGATCTAGACATTAACACTTTTTATATTCAAAGATCACTACTAAATTATCATTCAGCTTCCTTTCCTCCAGAAGTAGTAAGTCTCTTTCCTTTCATGCCTCACTTTTTAATCTCTTGGTAGCCTCCCTATAAACTCATGCCAGATACATCCTTCTGAAAGATGGATTAAGATTATAATGGATGGGTAACAACAGCAGGCAAAGCCCTGATGAAAATACAAGTATAGCTCAACCACGTTGCCTTCTATTATCACTTAAGTTGTTGCTCAAACAGCCAACTCTTTGTTATCTCATTTCGGTTTTTCTTGGCAGAGATACTGGGGTTGTTTGTCATTTCCTTCTCCAGCACATTTTAGCAATGTGGAAATTGAGGCAAACAGGGTTAAATGACTTATTCAGGGTCACACAGTGTCTGAACTCACATTTGAACTTAGAAAGATGAGTCTTCCTGACTCTGGGTCTGGCACACTATCTACTGTGCCACCTCACTGCCCACTATTACTTGTACCCAAAGCCAATTTAGAAATCTTCTAGTCACTTGGTTCTCCCCTTACATCTTCTACTTCTCTGTCTCCTTCTTGGTTCCTCATTTTTTTCTTCCTTAATGTCACTTAATGTGCATGCTACCTGAGGGTTTTTCCTCTTTTCTATTCCTTCTCCAATCTCATTCTTGGCAATATAATTCACCATCAGTCTTAGGATCTTGAAGTTTGAGTTATATATTCAGATAAAGTATAAAGAAGCTCCATCCTGGTTGAGGAGTAGGAGGAAGAACTGAAATGGGCAGCTTTGGTATGAAACAATACACATAATAATAAATATTGACGTGTTGTACAGTGGAGAAAGGACATCAATTCTGGAGCCAGAGAACTTGGATTTAAATCTCACCTTTGACATATATTACTTTCATGACCTTGGGAAAGTTACTTTACCCCCCATGGTCTAATTTTCCTCATATGTGAAACAAAGGAATTGGACTTGGTCCCCAGATCTAGATTTAAAATCATATGATCTCAAGAACTATGCAGATCTATAATTGAACCTAAGCTAAAATAAGCCTTTATGCCATGAAATGTATTTCCTGGTGCATCAGTTCATATGCGAGGAGCATATTTTATACTCAGCAATGGAAACTTTCCTCCTAAACACTGAAAATAAAGGAAGAGAATGATCACTTGTTTCCTTTTTATGAAAAGTTAAGTAGTAGAAAAGTTAAGCTAATTGACACAGTACATATCGTAACCTCTGTGAAGAGTGGATTTTATGCCCAATGCAGAAAGGACTTCTGGTCAAGCACTGATCCTTTCAGCATGTGGTCATAGGGAGATGGCTATCACCATCAGTAGCATCCCCCAGAAATCAAAGGGTAGCAATATATTTTGTATATCCAATATGTAATAGTTTGTGTAAATGTGAGTAATTGAGATCACTTGGGCCTTCATAACTTAGGCATTTGCTGGCCTTGTAAATTTACATAGCAGCCAGTAGATTAATCGACTCCTTTGAAATGAAGAAACGAGAAAAATAAACTAAACCTCAGTCCAACTGCTATTGAATTATACAATGTCGTCCTGCATGAATTCACAAATTTGAAGCTAAGACACTACAAAGAGACATAAGAAAACTAATAATAAACAGAATGAGCATGACAGACTTGAGGGTGATTGGTTTGTTTTTATTCTTACAAAGAAATACTACATGAGTTTAAGTAACTTTGACATGCAGCCAGTGCTCAATAATAATTATACAAAATAAATGTACTTCATTTCCTAGTCCACTGCCAACATGTACACAAATCATTGCAGTAGATAGAAAGAAATGGACAAGTATGGTGGTGGGAAAAAGTATAAGCAATAAAAGAATAAGTAATACTTATTAGTACTTACACTTCTTTTATTTCTTCCTTAAAGTAAAAGTTATTTTAAGTAGCACAAAGTTTGTGAATTTTTACTGGAGGGAAAAAGATAAATGCAGAATGTCATAGTCTTAGCTAATAGACACAGTACATATTGTAACCTCTGTGAAGAGTGGATTTTATGCCAAATGCAGAAAGGACTTCTATTATAAGTAATAAGAAATAAAAGAATAAGTTTAAGTGGTGGGGAAAAACTGAACTTGGGGAAGTTATAAGATCTCAGTGCAAGTCCCATTTTTCATCTGTTCTAGGTAAGCAACTATAAACAAAATGTTCTCACTTAAATTGCTAATTCTTACATTGCATGTTCCTTGTCTAATACACTAACCCGGTACAGACAGAGTGAACTTAGATGACATTAGAAGTTCCTCACTATGCTGCTAGTGGAGCATGAGTCAAATGAAGTACAATAATCTGAAACATCTACATGGAATTTCATAACCCATTTGGGTGCAGAGTTCATTGATGCTGGTATCTCAAACACATATGGTCTATTATTATTATGAAATAAATCTTTCAACAAGTAGACTACACAGTAAAATTCATAAGCTAAGAGGATGCAACCAGAGCCTCTTGACAATTCTTCAATTTTCCAACTATTTACTCACATTATATATTGTACTTTAAGGTTTACAAAGCACTTTGCACACATTATATCTCATTTGATTCTCCCAGAGGCCTTGTGATTATTATTTTGGTCTTAGAGATGAAAGGTCTGAAGACTAGAAAACTGCAATGTTTATTCCATGTTCACACAGAAAGAGAGAGAAGCAAGACATGAATGCAGCACTTTTCTCAGTCTATCCTTATCAACTCATGGCATGAGTCTTTGCAACAATCTTTCCAGCTTTTCATGTCTTCACCTACCACTGATTATACCTCTATCTCTCACACAGTAAGTCACCTAGTCTCCATATACTGCTATATATCCCTTCTCTCCATGGCTAAACTTTTTTTTTCTTTTTGGAAGGGGAAGGTAGGGCAATTGGGGTTAAGTGACTTGCCCAAGGTCACACAGCTAGTTTTTTGTGTTAAGTGTCTGAGGCCGGATTTGAACTCAGGTCCTCCTGACTCCAGGGCCGGTGCTCTATTCACTGCACCACCTAGCTTCCCTGACTGCTTAACTTTTGAAAAATTTATTCACACTGAATCTTTCCATTTCATCACTACTCATTCTCTCCATCTGCTGTAGAGTTTGCCTTCTGCCACAACTACTCTATTCAAACAAATCTGGCAACAATGAACAGCAAATCACCAAACCTCATGGCCTGTTTTCAGTTCTTACCTGCTGTGATTGTTCTTCTACTTTTGAAATTATTAACCACCTACTCCTTTGGCTTCAGAAACTCTCCACTCTCCTGGTTCTCCTTCCTCCCAGATCGTTTACTTCTCTGTCCTTTCTTGGTTCCTCATCCTCTTCCAGATTCCTTAATGTAAATGGTCCACTAAGGTCTTTCCTCTCCATTCTTTGCTCTCTCTATACTCTCTTACTTGATAATCTCACAACCACAGATTCAACTATCCTCTCTGCAGATAACTCCCAGCTATGCTCATATATACTCATGGATGTATATGTATATGTATATGTGCATATGTGCACAATACATATACAGAAGTATATATACACATACATGGGGTATCAAATACATATTGGTCTACTATTATGAAATGCATCCATTGTTGAAATTTTGTTGTTCAGCTGTGTTCAACTATTTGAGACCCCAATTTGGGGTTTTCATGGCAAAGATATTGGAGTTGTTTGCCATTTCCTTCTCCAGCTCATTTTACAGATGAAGAAACTGAGGCAAACAGGATTAAGTGACTATACATATATATATATATATACACACATACATGGCATATACATGCATACATATCTACCTTTTAGTCTTTACCTTTTCTGATTCCCACATTTCCAATTGCCTGCAGGATATTTTTACCTAGACATCTCTCCTACATTTCAAAATCCAATAAACTTTAAAAGATCTATCTATATCTCCCTTTAAACCTCTTTCTCCTTATGACTTAAGTATTTTTTCTATCACATAAAACCTATTCACAATTAATTGTGAATACATAATTCACATTTTGAAAGCTCTATCAATACAACCTAGTCACAATTAATTGTAAATACATAGCTCATATTTTGAAATATATTGTCTTACCTTTCATATGCAATTATCACCAAGTTCTGTCAAATTCAGCTCCACAGTATGTCTCATTTCTCTATCCTTTTCCCATTTCTATTACCACCACTCATTTAGAGGCAATCTATGTAGAATATTGCAATAGCTTCCTGAGGGATCTTCTTACCTCCAACATCTCCCCACTACAATCTGTCCTGTCTACTTCAATACCACTGTAATAATACCTATTTGTGCACAAATGTATATATGCTTATATAAGCATACATAGACATATACATGTTCATATGTATGTATGTACACAGAATGGGAAAGGTATTACAGTGGCATCATACATGGATACACTATACAGTATATTTACTCTTGGAGACATGTTATATGCATGTATGGATGCACACATGCACACAACACACACATACACATACACAAGTTGCTCCAAAATCTTCATTTTGGGGGAAACTGTGTATATGTGTGCATACACACAAAAATTGATCACTTATCTATCTAACAATATTGATTAGTTCCCTATTGTCTATTGAGTTCTTAAGATTCAAACTTTTTTTTTTCGCCTGGCTTTCACGGGCCTTTGCTACCTTGGCACCATGAATCTTTTCAACTTTTATCTTTCAAACATGTGTTATACCCACTAGTTGAACTGGAAGACTCTCTCTGTCCCTTGAATACCCTCTGCTCTTTCCTGCTAATCAGTCATTTACTCATGCTGTTCCATATGTCTGAAATAACTTTTTTAAATCTGAATATAATGATCACCAAAATAAGGACATTTCTATGTACAAAATGAAAAAAAAATCATTAGAAAATCTCTATTATGTACAGCTTACTTTAATGAAAAATATAATATACTGAACATGTTACTTTAAAAGTGTGTCTGGGGCGGCTAGGTGGCGCAGTGAGTAGAGTGTCTGCCCTGGAGTCAGAAGGACCTGAGTTCGGATCCGACCTCAGACACAACGCACACACAAACAAAAACCTAGCCGTGTGACCTTAACACACACACACACACACACACACACACACACACACACACACACAAACCTAGCCGTGTGACCTTGGGCAAGTTACTTAACCCCGCTTGCCCTCCAAAAACCAAAAAAAAAAAAAAAAAAGAAAATAAAAGTGTGTCTGTATTTCCTTCTGACCTCACTTCTGTTCCCTCCTGTGCACTAAAAAAAATCAATGACCAACCCTCTTCTGTTTTTTCTTTTTGGCAACTTTATTAATATTTCTACCTTCTTCCATCCCCTTCAAATACATTATACCAAGTTAAAAAAGAAAGACAGAAAATGTAACAAATAATCATAGCCAATTAAAACAAATCTCTATATTTATGATATCTAAAAATGTATGTTTCATTCTGCACCTTAAGTCTATCGCCCCTTTTTTGGGAGGTGGGCAGTGTGTTTCAACATTTGTTCTGTGGTGTTGTGATTGGTCACTATATTGACAGCATTCTTAAATCTTTCAAAATTGTTTTTCCTTTTAATAGTGTTTTCAGTGTATACATTATTATCCTGGTTTTGATCCCTTTACTCAGCATCATTCCATACAGATCTTCCCAGGTTTCTTGAAACCATCCCTTTCACCACAAAAATATTCTAATATTTAAATTTTATAATTTGTTCAGTCATTCCCCAATTGATGGATATTCCTTTTTCTACAATAAAAAGAGCTGCCAAAATATTTTTGTACATATGGATCATTTTGTCCTTTCCCACACTTTATAAATGAATGTGTGTGTATATACACACATGTATATTCCATGAACATGTTTAAGTGTCTATGATGCACAAAGTGCCATCTCTTTGAGATTACCTTCCACTAAATATGTGTTCACATATATAATTTTCATATTCTCAGGCTTTACCATATTGTCTTTATGGAAACAGAGATTGGTTTCTATATTTAAGGTTTAGGGAAACAGCAATTTAAGACCTTTAATTCTGGAAATTTGTTGCTATAGTAACCCAAGTAAATGTCAAAATGGAGGCAAGTTTTTTTTTGTTGTTTTTTTTTTTTGAATTGACAGGTCTATAAAGAAGTAGTTTTTTTTTTTTTGCTTCATTTGTCTGTAGCTGAAATAAAGCACTAATCTCTCTGAGGGGTTCTGGTCTAAGAATGGGATTTTGTAACCTGTGAGTCAAAGTTCTCTGAGATCACCTAATATTCTGTCACTCAGCAGGGGAATGTCAGGTGGGTACAGTGTCCTTGTTCTAACACCATCACAGCTTCTGCTGTAACTCCACTTGAAATTCCTTTAACATTCTAGATTCATTGCATCCCTTAGAGGGGGAGATAAAAGGAAAATTGTATTACCCTTGAAAATAGCTGAAAGTACCGATACCTGAAACTGCATAAAGGCAACCCTACTCCCCACAATGTTTTAAATGAGCAGATTAGTTTATAAGAATGTGCTAAGCTGTTAAGACAAAGATAATTTAGAACAATAAGTGATTTTATCAAAATTTATGGTTTGAATTCACATTCAGGGGAGTGGGTGAGGATAAGGACATAAGGACTGAAATGGGGGAGGGGAGAAGAAAGAGGCTTTGCTTTAGTGGTGGGAAAGCGTTCCAAAGAGGAATGCTCTTATGGGTGAAGACAAATGGTCTGTGAAGAGAGATATGTGCTGGGTATGGTCTGTGGAGTTTGGTATTTGACAAGTCTACTCATCCTTCCTTAAGAGAAGGGGATTTGGAACTCCTAGAGGTAACAGGCATCTGGGAGAATGGGAGAATATGGGTCCAGGGAGGAGAGTTTAAGAAGAATGGGAAAATAAAGGTAATAAGGAGATAGTATGTATCTAAATTGATTAATCACGTACGTGGTAGATAAGGAGCCTTACCATGGGTCAGCATCCTCTCTGACCCCTACAAGACTTTTATGGTAAGCACCCTACAAAGTATAGGCATACAGACACTTTTAAAATACATGATAAACCACACATCTAAAACCAAAAGCAATCATCATATGCAATGGGGATATGGTAGAACCATTTCCAGTGAATACAGGAATGAAGCAAGGATGCCCATTATCCTCACGATTACTTCATGTAGTTCTGGAAATAATAGCAAGAGCAGTGAGACAAGAGAAGAGATAGGTAAAGAGGAGAAAAAATAGGAGTCCCTTTTTGCTTATCATATGCTGGTTTACTTGGAAAATCCTAAAGAATGAGCAAAGACAACAACTGAGAAAAAATAGCTTTAGCAAAGTTATAATCTACAAAGATATCCCACAAAAATCAATATCATTTCTGAATAATAAAACACAAGAAGAAATAATGGAAAGGGATATCCCATTTCAAATAATTACAAAATGGACAAATTATCTCGTGATAAACCTACTAAAGCACACAAAAGACTGGTATAGATTTAATTATAAGGCACTCCTGATAGAAATAAAGAGCAATTTAAATAGTTGGAGTACTGTTCTGTGCTCATGGTTAAGCCATGCCAATATCGCCAAAATGATAATGTTACCAAAATTAATATACATTTTAAATTCTATACTAATCCATTTTAAAAGGGAATATTATATAGAACTTGATAAAATAACAATAAAATTCATTTGGAAAAACAAAATGCACACAATCTCAAGGAACATGATGAAAAGAAGTAGTGACAAAGAAGGAATAGCACTTCCAAATTTCAAACTATATTATAAAGCAGCAGTCCTCAAAACTATCTGGTATTAACTAACACAGAGCTAGATAGATTAATGGAACAGACTAAACAAGTAAGAATTGGAAGCAATAGAACTCAATAACCAGTGTGTGTATAGTGGAAAACACGAATTATCTAGTGGGGAAAACTCTTTATTTCATAAAAACTGCTGAGAAAACTGAAATGCCATCTGGCAGAAATTAGGCTTAGACCAATACTTTATACCA